>WWET01003807.1:125811-153076 GCA_011038615.1 Limnodynastes dumerilii | reverse complement strand
CACACATTACCCCCACATACAATAACCACACATGACCCCTCCTCACATACTACCCTGTTTCCTTAAAAATAAGACCTAGTCCTAAAATAAGCCCTACCTTGATTTTTCATATTTTTTTTAAATATCCCTGAAAATAAGCCCTAGTCACGTGCAGTGCGTCATGACTCTGCTGAGCACCCGAGGCTTCCGCGTGCCTGGCCCACTGTTACTGCAAGCCTCCCTTTCCAATCCTTCGGTGAGTGAGCCCTGCCTCCACAGCTGTGGAATACTGCTGACAAATTCTTTGGGTGGAATGGTGGTGCTCAGTGCACCGGGCTCTGAGCAAGTGAACTACAGCATGCACAGTAAAGGTGAGCGTCCATTTCCTGCTCAATAGGCGCCATTTTATGTGTCTAGCTGGTGCTGAACCCCAGCTTCAACTGTCTAACGCAACCATAGGCCCACCACCAAGCTTCATATCCCCTAACAAAAAAAACCTACAGTGTGCTTCACTGCTAAACTAAATACAAGAGATGATAAAAAAAAAATTAAAAAAAAAAGCCCTACCCCGAAAATAAGCCCTAGTCCCTTTTTTGAAGAAAAGACCCTGTCTTATTTTTGGGGAAAGATGGTATAACCACACATTACCCCCCTCCCATACTTTAACCCCCCCTAAGCTTTTTTAGGTTTCTTACCTATTTTATGTCTTCCCCTCTCTTCTTCCTCACCCTCCGTGCTCTGCGGCGCCTCTGCTTCTGAATGACACTGACGTGACCACGTCAGCGTCACGTTGATAATGGCACTGTGTTGCCATAGCAATACATACACAGTGCCTGGACGCAGCGCTCCGGGCACTGTATATGTGACAATACAGTGTCCAGAAATAATACTATTTCTATAGTTATATTAAATTTCAGCAGAGCAAACATTTTATGGAACTCTAGAAATAGTATTATTCCTGGACATTGTATCGTCTCCAGGAGAAAAGGGTGCTCTCCCGGGAGTCCGGGAGATCTCCCAGAATTCCGGGAGTCTCCTGGACATTCTGGGAGAGTCGGCAACCGTGATATAAGCCCTGCAATTGTAATACAATATGTAGGGGTTCTTTATGTTTCCGGAAATTAGAAACACTCTTGTATCACTGCACATTTTAAATAAGATGACCTGTCATTTCCTGTGTAAAAAAATATATAGTAACCTGAATAAAATGTGTTCCATAAGGCTTTGCCAAGTCAACCCCTGGTGAAAGCAACTGTCCTTTTATAACCTGTAAATTACAACTGAGACATAGGTAAAGGCTCTATGCCAGGGACAGAAGGTAAGGAAGAAATCTCACAACACGACACTCATGTCACATATTTTTGCTCTTCCTGAAGTATGAAACGGGGTCACGGAAAACAATTATTGCAGAATTTGTCCTTTCCAAAATATAATTTTGGATATGTGTCTAAAAGTGTTTTAATTTAATTCAATAAATTTTGCAGCCCACATGAAAAACATAGACATGCATCAAGCTTGGGTCCCTGAAGGTAGCACGTGTTCTGGTAAAAACGTTTCTATGCAAGATGAGAGGATTTAGGAAAACTTCAGCAATTCCAATCATAGGGTCAGATTTGTGCTTAAATAAGAAAACAATATTTCATTATATTAGAATGGGATTATTAAAATGATATGCCAGGGGTTTATCTAGGAAGCCTTTGCCTTGTCTGTTTCACACATAAACCCTTTCTCTCGATGCTGTTTTGTTGGTCTTAGTTTACAAGGTAGTTAGGAACTGTGTAAAAGCGAAAACTATCAATATCTCTTTTACCAAGGAAGGATTTTACTAATACTACAATGTTACAATGTTACAATTCTGATAGAATCACAATACCATAGCAAGACACTGTCAGAAATTCTATATGCATGCTTAGTAGAAATGGCAGTATTTAAAAGAGAAAAATATATTATTTAATAGTGTAAATTCTGATTACACTAAGGACCGGATCCAGAATTGCTATCCATGCGTGCGGGAGTCTGTCCGTCTAACCGAGAGAGGGGAGTGAACTCCCTCTGTCACTCCCCTCTCACATGCGGGCTTACACTGCCATAAGCCTGCCTTAAATGAAATGTGCAGATCAGCCCATACAACCACTGATCTGCTCATACATATTAAATCCCTCCCATACAGTAAGATTTAAATGCTTCAACCCACCCACCTTGAGTAATTTGAGAGACAGAGTTAAAATAAGTTTAATCTTGCCCAGTAATAAGCCCAGTAGTGAAGATTTGATCAATCACAAAAGGGACTGGGGGATGGTTACCAATAAAGAGAGACTTTTTTTTTAAATTGACTCTATATTAAATGTTATTAGTCCCCTGGTGCTACCCTTCCCTTAGAAACAGAAAAGGGAAGATTAGGGTGCACTCGTGTACCTCTAGATGAGAGACAGCTATACCATAAAGTTAAAAGTAATTTCTTTATTAGTTCAGTTAAAAAACACATATATGTATGGCTGCTGTCAGTATATAGATGCCAATGGGCTTGTATAGAAGGACAAGAACTGTCTAAAGTTGGCAAGTGATGCCAGTGAAATAAATTAGGATAAAATTAACAAAAAGTGACACACAACACAAGGAGTGATATCTAAAGTAAGGGGGAGTTTATAAGTGTGGACCTCAAATTATAAATATTGAGCCCGGCAGTTTGTAGCAGTATGAAAGAGCCTGAAAGGATAAACCAATCAGTGTTGTAGATCAAGATAGAGTATTAGTTAATGTATCAATGGTTCAAATAGTTGTTAGAAAAAACTCTTCATTACAAGGATTCTTTGGAGGTTCAATTTATAAATGGTTGATGGATCAATCATAAATAATCATGTATATCATTAGTGTATTCCCCATATCCTTATTAAAGCGATATTATAATTGAGAATAATTAACTGGAAATTGTATAAAAAAATATATGATGTTCTATTTTAGATCAAAGTGCCCTATCCTCCTTAAGACAGTCATATTGTAAGTTAAAGGTTCATCATAAGAGTGTCTATATCCTTAGAATAGGAATTTAAATCAAAAGATTATATATAGTATTTCTTATAAAATTACACAATCTAACTGTCAAGGTTATTAATACCATATAAGACTAATAAAGGCAACTTCCTCTGGTCATTAATATATCAAATATAAAGAACATAAGGCAAAGAAAAACGGAGTCTGCCACGTGATGTGTGCATCGATATTAGGAAAAGCACATGGAGTTGTTAGCCCTCATATAAGAGGGATCTAACGCTACTGTTAGAACCAAAGTTAATAAATTGTTTCCCAATTAGATAGGATATAATTCAATAACATAGAGTAGATCTACACCCACAAAACATGTGAGGGAATATTGGCTGAGAGATTGTTAATCTAAAGTAACAAAGTGCCGGGAAATAAAATTTAATAGTTGGTCTACACAAAGAAGAACTCTCCCCTGCTAACGCCTATATGCGTTTTGCTCGAGATCTTTTTCAAGGCATCAACTGGCTTAATGATCGGGTAAGTATATTTAAGAGAATCAGGAGCCAATGAGTGGATAGATTTGTAGACACTGCCTCTCAGCAGCCAATCAGTAACACCGATCGATGCCGCAGGAGTGTGAATAGGATACCGACATGAGACTGACAGTTTCAAGTGCCAGTAATAAAATCATCCACCGAATTGAATTGAACATAGTCAAATTAAATTAGAAGGTTAGATAATTAAGTTATACACATGAAACAAGCTTGGAGTATCAAGGATCAAAATATATATAGGCAATTATAATTGCTATTGCTGATACGTCGAAGTGCACTGAGGAAATGGGTTTAGTGATCTCACAGTATAGAGATCCATTGCATATTCAGAGAAAATTCCAAAATCTAACATATGACTTATAGATAGACCATCATCATGTAAAAATCCTATGACAGGTATCCAGCAAAATTAAATTAATGCATATATAATGAATTAGAAACCAAAGTTAAAGAGAATATATGATGAGAGAAGGAGGGAAGGTTCTTGAATGATATAAATAAATGACTGTAATAATACACCAATCCCAAAAATAGAAGTATAAGTAAATACATTTATAGCTCCTCATAGTCAACATAAATATTATTACTAATATAAGTGAATAAATACATTTTTATCTTCTCACAACCAACATAAATATTATTAACAAAAAAATTAAATTTAATATAATTCCATGTGTAATATAATAGAATGATGTATGTAAGATAATATAAATATTGTTAATAATAAAATTAATAAATAAATAAGTTTTTAGCTTCTCATAATTAGTATAAATGTTATTAACAATATAGATGGTTAAATGTGGTTCTATGTACAATAAAATAAACCAATTTTTTGTGTGTGCAATGGAAATGATAATAAATTACATTTATATCATGAACATCAATAAAGTGCCAGTGCTGAAATTGGTATATTTATATGTGTCATAAGTATAATGACAAATGATTACTAATAATAATTACCAGTTATCACTAATAATCACTAATAGTGAAGTGTAACAGTACAATTAAAAATATTTATTTTATTATAGTTAATAGAATAAAAAACCATAACAAAATTATTCAATTATTAAATTGATAAAATAGGTGCATGGACAGAATTAATGAGGACAGTGTGTATTGATATAAAACAATAAAAAAAATAGTAAAACTAATAGTGTAAAGTGATGGTGCAAAATATGTTAATGTGATGTGAAATCAATAAATCAAATATGTGCAGTATTGTTACATAGTGTATTACAAAAATATAAAGGGACAGTGCTACAAAATTGCATAGAACACAATTGCTAAATTGTTACAAAGTATGGCTTATGAATCTAAAAAAAATCCTACAAAGAGATCAGTGCAATAGAGAGATTGTATTGATATTGATGAACATTGTGATATCTACCATAGTACTTATGGGATGTATGAGAATTATCCTCAAGGATTCAATATACCATAATCCAAGAACCAAGACAAATAAGATGTTATCATCATATATAAAGACAAATATAGAAGAATATTTATGAGGTGTCTACATCAAAAAATCAATTATAGCAGCATATAGCCAACAGGATGTGAGATGAAATACAAGTGATAGGGTTTGATCAATCTAGATATACCATAAAATTGTTCTCCTCATTCAGTCCCTCCGGACTCATAGTTCCCAAATCAAATATCCATTTGGTTTCTTTTTTGAGGAATTCATTGTCCAGACTACCTCCTCTAATGCTCAGATTGATTTTTTCAATCCCAAAGGCTCTGATCATTTTTGGATTGCCTTCATGTTTGACCAAAAAATGACAAGCAACTGATGTAAGTTTTCTCATTTTCTCTCTGTCAGTACAAGCGTTTCTCACATTATCTACATGTTCTAGGTTTTCTTTGTTTTAGGGGCCTACGTGTTTTGGCAATATATTTCTTCTCACACGGGCACATTAAACAGTAAATGACCCCTATGCTGTTACAGTCAATATGATCCTTGACATGGTAAATTCTATTTTATTTATCTGCAATAGAGGTTATATTAACCATGTGCATGCATGCCTTGCATTGACCACATTTAAAGGTACCTTTGTTTTTAGTAAGACCTAATTTCCCCTTATCTTCAAAATGGCTTCTTACCAAGTGGTCCCTAAGATTATTTGATCTCCTCCAGCTCATCAGAGCTCTCTCAGGCAGGGTCTGTCTCAATTTGGGCTCAGTATTCAACATATCCCAGTGTTTTTGCACAATATCCCTGATCTCTCTCCATTATTTGTTAAAAAAGCAGTTGCATCTTAATCTGGTAATTCCCCCATCGGGATCCCATTGATTGTAGCTCGTAAGTGCAAGCTTGAGACTTGTAACAGCGTATTGGTGGCTGTAGGTTTTCTATATATATCAGTAGTTAAACTGTAATCCTTGCCTACAGAAATTTTCAGATCCAGGAAGCTTACTTTTGTTTTATTGATGTCGCTTATTAATCTGAGATTAAGGTTGTTAATATTCAGGAGATTGATAAATTCTTCCAACCTTTCTTTATCCCCTTCCCAGATTATGAACAGGTCATCAATCTAGCGTGACCACATAGCAATGTATTGGGTATACCTGAGGTTCTCATCATTAAAAACTATTGTATTCTCCCACCACCCAAGGTACAGGTTTGCATACGTGGGGGCACACGCCGCCCCCATTGCCATTCCCCGGATCTGCAGATAGAAGGCGCTGTCAAAAATAAAATAGTTTTTGGTCAAAACTAATTCCAATAATTTCAAAATGAATTCATCTTTTTCATCAAATCTGTCCATCATTAGGAAATGTTTAACCGCTTTTAGACCTTGGTGATGGGAAAAACTCGTGTAGAGTGCCTCTACATCTAGTGTACATAGCCATGTATTGTTATTGACAGAGAGACCCTCCATTTTTCTCAAGATATCATAAGTATCTCTGGTGTATGATGGTAATTGGAGGACATATTTTCTAAGATAATAGTCAATAAATGTACTGCCTGTTGGGGTTGTCTCATTTTTATGGATTTTGGGCAGTAGGTATAGTGTGGCCACTTTGGGGTCTGTTACTCCAGGTATTGTTTTTCTTGTTTGTTTATCACACTTGCTTGGTGTGCCTGATTGATCATGGTGTCAAACATAGTTTTAAACTTAATGATAGGAGTAAAAGTCAGTTTTTTATAACAACTTTCATCTGATAGTTGTCTTCTTGCCTCATCCAGATATAATTCTTTGTTCCATAGGATGATGTTCCCTCCTTTATCGGAGGGTTTTATTATTATATTGTCCCAATTCTTTAACTCTTTTAAGGCTTGTCTCTCTTCTTTGCTCATGTTATCTATTTTGTAAGATTTATTAAGAAATAGGTGGTCAAATTCCTCAGACACCAACTTTTTAAAGACCTGAACGGCCGGACTAATATTTATATTGCGGAAGAAGCTTGATTGTTTTTTAAGATTTTTTGTGTTAATAGGAGTGGTCAAAGTGGTTTTAGCCTTATCTGATTCATCTATCAATACCTCTAAAATCTGTAAGGCCTGTAATTCTTCACTATCGAAGTTAGATGAGTTAGTTCTTCAGAAAGGACAGATTCTTTAGGCTTATCAAAAAAGCATTTTAATAGTAGTTTCCTTGTGAATAGTTCTAAGTCTTTTTCTATTGAGAATCTATCAAAATCACCGGCCGGTGAAAAGGTAAGTACCTTAGACAGTACCATAATTTGTGCATTTGTCAGAATTCGGTCTGATAAATTAATAATCCGCAGGGAAGAATCAGCATTTTGCCTGTCATATTCTACACAAGGAGAGTGTCCTATCTCTTTTTCAAATGTTTCCCCGATTTGATTATTCCTCCCATTCTCTCACTTCTCTTTTTCTTATGCTTCTGTCCCCCCGTCTTGTTTTTCTGAGGGGTTTACTATATTCAATTCAATTCGGTGGATGATTTTATTACTGGCACTTGAAACTGTCAGTCTCATGTTGGTATCCTATTCACACTCCTGTGGCAGCGATCGGTGTTACTGATTGGCTGCTGAGGGGGGATGTCTACAAATCTATCCACTCATTGGCTCCTGATTCTCTTAAATATACTTACTCGATCATTAAGCCAGTTGATGCCTTGAGAAAGCTCTCGAGCGAAACGTGCGTAGTCGTTAGCAGGGGAGAGCTCTTCTTTGTGTGGACCAACTATTAACTGTTATTTCCCAGCACTTTGTTACTTTAGATTAACGATCTCTCAGCCAATATTCCCTCATATGTTTTGTGGGTGTAGATCTACTCTACGTTATTGAATTATATCCTATCTAATTGGGAAGCAATTTATTAACTTTGGTTCTAACAGTGGCGTTAGATCCCTCTGATATGAGGGCTAACAAATCCACGTGCTTTTCCTAATATCGAGGCACACATCGTGTGGCAGACTCCATTTTTCTATGCTTTATGTTCTCTATATTTGATATATTAATGACCAGAGGAACTTGCCTTTATTAGTCTTATATGGTATTAATAACCTTAGGGCAGATCCAGACCAACGTTTCCCTGTGTATTTATGCCTGGTGGAGACGTAAAAAGACAACATGCGCACAACAGATGATACGCTATATGTAAAGTAACGTAACTCTGAGCGTAAGGGCCTTTCATGAATCAGTAGTAAAATCGTTTGGCGCGCAAATTTTATGTTAGCCGAAAATACGCTTAAATTATGCAATGTCGGCGGGGGTTTGTATTTAAATCGTACAGCATGGGCGTGCTTAGCAGCGTAACTACTTGCTGCCTATATGTACGTGTTACGTGGTTACGCTGCCAAAAGTTAAGGTAGGGTTTAGAAAGCATAAAGCGGCCAAAGTACGTACATGCAGGGGGAGTGCCTAGGGGAGCGTATAGAAGGTAGGCTCGCGTAAATACGCTACGCTAATAAACGGATTGCAAGCGGAGTTCAGGATCTACCCCCTTAACAGTTAGACTGTGTAATTTTATGATGAACCTTTAACTTACAATATGACTGTCTTAAGGAGGATAGGGCACTTGGATCAAAAATAGAACATCATATATTTTTTGATACAATTTCCAGTTAATTATTCTCAATTATAATATCGCTTTAATAAGGATATGGGGAATACACTAATGAGATTCATGATTATTAATTATTGATCCATCAACCATTTATAAATTGAACCTCCAAAGAATCCTTGTAATTAAGAGTTTTTTCTAACAACTATTTGAACCATTGATACATTAACTAATACTCTATCTTGATCTACAACACTGATTGGTTTATCCTTTCAGGCTCTTTCATACTGCTACAAACTGCCGGGCTCAATATTTATAATTTGAGGTCCACACTTATAAGCTCCCCCTTATTTTAGATATCACTCATTGTGTTGTGTGTCACTTTTTGTTAATTTTATCCTAACTTATTTCACTGGCATCACCAACTTTAGACGGTTCTTGTCCTTCTATACAAGCCCGTTGGCATCTATATACTGACAGCAGCCATGCATATATGTGTTTTTTAACTGAACTAATAAAAAAATTACTTTTAACTTTATGGTATAGCTGTCTCTAATCTAGAGGTACGCGAGTGCACCCTAATCTTCCCTTTTCTGTTTCTAAGGGAAGGGTAGCACCAGGGGACTAATAACATTTAATATAGAGTCAATTTTAAAGAAAGGCTCTCTTTATTGGTAACCATCCCCCAGACCCTTTTGTGATTGATGTTTATTAAATGTTGTGGTATTATATATTTGTTAAATAAGGTTTAATACTTTCCATTTTCTCTCCTCTTTGATATGTGAATCCTTGCGGAATAGAAAAGGGAAAGAAATGTTAGACCTCAAAAACGGAGGATCTGTCAGGGATTTAAATCATTTTACATTGTTTTCTTTAGAATTCAAAGAAAAAAGACCACTGTGAACATATATATCTTATGTAAGAAGAAATAAAGAACTTACAAGAGCGGTAACCTGGGTGCGGAGTCTTTGTCATCAGGTGGTGTTCACCATTGCCCCTGATGGTGAGGTTGGAACTGGCTGCGCCCCAACGACAGGTCGTGATTCCTTGAACCAGACTCGTAAATAGAAGGAAAATACGTAAAGAGGGACAACAGTACAGAATGAGCAGAAAAGCGGGGACAGACTAGTCAGAAGGGACTGACCAGCGGAGAACAACAGGAAACACCTAAACTAGACAATGGACCAAGGGGTAGACAAGGACAGACTGGACGGACAGGACTAACTAGGGTTCACACTCACGCAGGCAAACAGCGGTACCCCCGAAGGGGTAAGAAAAACAGGCGCACAGGGGAGAACTAGGGTAATACTCAAGGAGAAAACACCAAGGATAGAGTCAGAGAGGGAACTGGTAAACACAGGGTTAAGGGCAAGGAACAAGGCAGGACCGAAGGGGCACTCAAGTAAGCAAAAGAGGCAGAGCAAAAGGACCAAGAGACAAGGAGCTGAGAACAAGGGGCAAGAGCAAGGCAAAGGGACAAGAGACAAGATCAAAGGGCAAAGAGAGAAAAGAGAACAAGGCAGAAACAACTGGGAACGTGGAGAACCAGCACTGGAGGACTGGCAGCTAATTACAGGGGGACTGGCCAATCAGAATGAGAAGGAGTGGACCAGCCCCCTGACATGATAGGAGAGAAACAGCCAGCTGATCGCAGCACCTTAAGAGGCACGCATAGAGAAAGAAGCGTCCTGGATGCTAGGCAACCAGGATGTTAGACAGGAGACACATGCGCCGCGTCGGTGCGAAGAGACAGAAAGCATCCTGTTACCAATGAGCGAGTGTGGATGCGAGCCGCCGTGTAAGCGTGTAACAGCTTAATTCATTTATGGATCATCTTTTATTAACTGAAGAACATCCAACATATTGGGG
Source organism: Limnodynastes dumerilii (assembly GCA_011038615.1). Taxonomy (NCBI): domain Eukaryota; kingdom Metazoa; phylum Chordata; class Amphibia; order Anura; family Limnodynastidae; genus Limnodynastes; species Limnodynastes dumerilii. The sequence goes on along the minus strand of WWET01003807.1, from coordinate 142,717 downwards.
TAGATCCAGAACTCTGCTTGCAATGCGTTTACTAGCGTAGCGTATTTATGCGAGCGCACCTTCTATATACTCCCCTAGGCACTCCCCCTGCATGTACATACTTTGGCCGATTTACGCTTTCTAAACCCTACCTTAACTTTTGGCCGCACACGTACCTATAGGCAGCGCATAGTTACGCCGCTAAGCAAGCCCATACTGTATGATTTAAATGCAACCCCCGCCTACATTGCGTAATTTAAGCGTACTTTCGGCTAATGTAAAATTGGCATGCCCCCTCGAATGATTTTACGTTATTGCTACGTGGAAGGCCCTCACGCTCAGAGTTACGTTACGTTACGTAGCGTATCATCTGTTGTGCACATGCTCAGTACATACCAAATCGCCATTTTGCGTTTCCGCCAGGCGTAAATACGCACGTAAACGTTGTTCTAGATCTGCCTCATTATGCTGTTTATCACTGTCTATTAGTTTTAAACATCACCGTGTTTCAGTAAATTTGTTAAATAAACTGTATATTTCATTAAAGTTTGGTATTTATTTATTGATTCTACTTTCACCAGATTTGTAGTAATTGTAATAAGAGATACACCATAGGGTGTTTTTTTTAAGTTTATCATCTGTTGAATTAATTTAATATTTATTGTTATAGTTTTAGAAGTTTTACTTAAATAGATCTATATTACTTGAATTATTGAGTTATGCACCACTTAATTTAAATTAGGAGTCAATATATATTACACCAGTGCATGACACAAAATCCAATTGTTTATGATCCCCCTCTTCCCTGATAGCTTGCCACTATAAGCTGTTAAGGTGTTATGTTGCTTTAAGTCACGTGATTCACATGTTATTCTGTCTGATCTGCCTGTAGACAAATGCTTAGGATGCCAAGGCTTCTGGGAGAGGAAGGCAAGGTTCCCTGTAAGGTAACCGATGTTCTGCAGGACACCTGTAGAGGAAATGGAAGAGTGCCTCTACAGACCAGCAGTAGTGCAACACCTGCAGTGATTACAGCAATGTACAACATCATTAACACTGGCTCTCGACTTTTCTCCCTTATAAAGTGATTTCATTTTTCTAACACACTGGGTCAAATTCAGATCTGGATGCAATTTGAATGCAAAATACGTGACATATTTGTAACGGATGAGCGCCTTATCCACATTCGCCCGTATCTACTAAATACTTCCAGATCTAGATAACATAGCACTCAAAAACGTAATTAAGTCCAAAGTTGCAAAAACGTCATTTATGTGGATAGCATGTAACTACATCAAAATACCAAAATATTTCAGGATCATTCTCATTTTTGAGTGTATCTGAAATGGTTTACAGTACTGGATTGCATTAGATGAAACATCGCCATTAACTATTTATACTTCCGGGTCTTATTTACTTGTTTATTGATTTTTCCAAAGGTCAAATCATACTAGGGGCCAGATTTACTAAGCAGCTATTTGCAAAGAGTGGCTTTTTTGGATAATTTTCAGTGATTTTCCAATAGACAATATATCGGCACAAAAAAAAACGCTTAAAAATCGTCACTGTTTAAATCGCCATGTCGATTTAGAAAAGGCAGAACATACAAATCGCTGTAGTTACTAGAAGTGGGTCTGAATGTCAATTTACTAGAAATCGGCACTTACTTTGAAAAATAAACCCACCATTTTGATTTAAAAAAAGAAAAAGAAAAAAAGAAATAAGTATTAAAAGAATAAAATGTACCTTAATAATATAAAAAAAAAACAATCGCAGCATGCTATTAACCCTTAGCATGCTGCGGCATATAGTACTGTACCACCCCAAACTACGAGGGTAGGAACGTGAATTGCGGAAGTGGAAACAGACTAAAATCAATTTAGAGTAAAGACAGAAAACTTTATACTTTTGTGGAAAATGAGTTTACTGTTTTTCTATGAAGTAGTTTGTTATAAATTTTCACCTTGGAATATTGGTAAGTATAATTTATAAAGAGAATCAATCAACAAATTATCACAATATATCTTTCACAGTTAAATGAACAATTAGAAAAAAATATTATCTCACCGTTACATATTCCGAGTAAATAGTAACAAATTCAGGTAAGTGTGAGTTATAAAACTGGCAATTTCCACAATACAACGATCATAAATGAAAGAACAATTAAAGAGGTTTATTTTACATTCAGAATAAAAATTATGGCAACCCTCTACTGTTGAGTTCAGGTAAGTTAGGATTTTTTAACAGGAAAGTTATCACCATGTAGCAATTACAAATAAAGAAAACATACAGAGCAAAACATTAGTTTAGTTCTCTCGAACAATATAACCAGCTGATGACCGTCTACTCCTCCTATACTTTTAGCTGTAGACTCCAGCACCTACTTCCCCTGCACTTCTGTCCCTCACTTCCCCCTTTAACTAAATTGTTCACTCTCCCCAGACACTTTATTTGGCTTTCTCTTGACTGTCTTTCTTAAACACCTCCGTTGCTCCTCACCACTCTCCCAAACACTTTCTGGTTCTCTCTCTCTCTCTCTCTCTCGACTGTCTCTTTGCGTATCTCTGCTGTCTCTCTCTGTACCTCCACTGTCTATCTCTACTTGCGGGTACACTCTCCGATACTTTCTTTACCTCCGCTGCTCCTCCCCACTCTTCCGAACTCTTTCTGACTCTCTCTCGAATGTCTCTCACCAGCCTTTCTATCAGAGCGACACTTGTGCTGGGTCTTTGTTTTCGGAACACTGTTTCCAATAAATTGGCTACTATTACTCTCTCTTTATTACTATTTTTCTATTTTTTTACAAAAATTTCAATCTCCACTCCTCAAGTTTCTCCTTTGCCTCACTACGCACTTCGGACGTCCCAACCGCTATCAACTAACCCCCACCAATGGAACTATCTCGCTCCTTACTAGCCTTCTAGATTTTTCCCCATGCTGTGGCACGCGTCCTCATCAGCCGATCTTTTGCCTTGCAACAACTTACTTACTGCATGTGCTAACCTGTGCTCTATCTTTCTTTGTAGCTACAAGCTCTATAGGCCCCCCCATAACTTCAACAATTAGGGGTACTACATTATATAGTACTAGAAGGTGCAGCATGCCTATGTCTTGCAAGGCATGCTGTGCCTTTTAGTACCATAAGCGGTAGTATACCAAGGGTTAGTGGCCTGCCGCCGCATATATAATGACCACCCTAAACATATTTTTATGTTTATATATGTTCCCCCTTAACATATGACATAATAAAACATGCCCATGTTCCTATTTAAATACAAGATAGTGAGGGTAAGTGGGATTGGAGAGCTAGGAATGGGTGATAGGGGCGAAGTAGGGCAGCAGAAAGTAAATTTTTAAGGTTAAACTAGTTACTAATTCAGGGTTGGGGGAGTTATTTTCTCTTTTTGCCCCTGGCACCAAAAAATTTCTAGCTACGGTTCTGTTGGAAAGGTTAGACAAAGAAAGGGGTGAAGAGCTGAGGTTGGAGAAGAAGAATTCAGGGAAGGAGGAGTAGAAAGAGGGAGAAGTTGAAGGAAAACAGCATTCACCTCTGAGGAAATGTGAAGAAAGGAGAGTGACAGCGGGATAGAAGTAGTAGAAGAGGAGAGATAAGATGATGCCACAGAAAGAGGGGGAGAATGAAGGTGAGGTGTAGGGGGGCAAAGAGAAAAGGGAAAATCTGCTGTGATAGTGATTGTGATAGTGGCAGGGGATTGTGTATGAGGAGGGAGGACGCACCCCATGATGACTTAAAGGAGGGCGCCCATTAATTAACAGATGGGCCAGCAACAATATCTAATTCAGCATCAGTACCGGGTATACAGGGTCCTATGGGAGCCTTGTAGTACCAAATCATTTCCATTGAATGACGCTATGAGGCAGCGTAATTCATTGAAATAGTGGAAGTACTGTCTACTGAGTACTGCTCATCTGCGCCGCAGAGGAAGGAGAAAGAGGGGGAGGTAAGTAACTTTAAAGTTTAGCTTTTTAATTAAACCAGAATTTTTTTTCCCTCCCTGGGCTCTGCTAAATCTAAAGTAAAGGGGAGGGGGAGGAATCAGGGTACTTTGTCAGGTTTAGATGCAAAACACTTATTTTAGGTATGGAAAACATTTAATGTTATATTTTAGGTGTACACCTGTATTTTTCTGGTCTGTGCATTGCTTTTTTTTAAATAAATTTCAGTATGGTGTTCTTGTAGAGTAAAAATCTATGAGAATGAAGAATTAAGAAAAACATGTACAATATTATTATAACAGCATGTGTTGAGTTGATGCACAAAATAAAAATGTTTTCAAAACTAAAATAACTGTAACACAAACAGTAATGAATAAAAATATTAAAATAATAAATTATGAAGATATATCTTGTACAATGTAATGTACATTGACTATACACCAGTTCTCGAAGTGGAAATTTAGAAGTGGGGGTATGGAAATTTCAGAACCAAATGTGTCTTAAGTTTGGCAAACTAAACAGGTCAAAAATGATATTGTCATGTTGGTCATGATTTCTACACTGAATGCTTCATGTTTAATTAAATGATCTGGTTACCGCTAGGGAAAAACAATGATAGCTCCCACAGGGCCGTTTCTAGGGATGGACGAATATAACCAACCTTATTGCTCCTCCTTTTGTGTGCCCAGCCAGCCTTATACCACTTTCACATCACCACCAAATACCTGGGATTTTCACAAAAAACCCGGGTCTCGGCAAAATCCCGGGTATTTGGTGGTAATGTGAAAGGGGTACTTCCGGTCGACCCGGGTCGAAGGACCCAGAATTTTGACCCAGGTCTTTCATTTTGCCTCCCGATTGGCTCAGATTTGTCTACTGTTGCTATGGCAACAGTAAACAAATCTGTTTTTACAAATCTGCCCAAGGGTATAAATATACCCCAATGACAGCAGAGCTGTCATTAGCGTAGGGATCTCCTGCGATGCAGGACATGAGTTGCGGCAGTCCATAGGGTTTTTTATTTTTCAAAGACTTCCCCCACTAATTAAAAGCTTGGAAGATGGGATCTTAATCAAGATGATAACTACTTTTTTTTATTTATTTTTTTTATGCCTTTTTTATGCATTTATTTTATATACTTCATAATTAGCAGTCATTTTTTTATTTATTATTTGGGGTATTAAATAATCATTGTTTATTTATAGGGGGGGCTTTAAATGTTGTCTTTTTTTAATGGTAGGGGCCGGCCCTATATTTTATTTAGTATCTAGGAAGGGTATTCATTTGTGTTTTGTTGTAACAGATGACAGGGAATGCTGGCACTTGTGGGTCTCCAAGCGCTAGCATGCCCTGCCATCCTTAGGCATGCTGATGATTGTAGCACTACAAGCATCAGCATGCTCTGCAGCATTAAAAATCCACTGAAACCAAGAAAATTCCTGGTGATCTGAAAGAGTCAGACCCGGGAATTTCCTGGGTTTTTGGGGACTTTAAAGGTTTTTTTGTGCCCTGGCATTTCCACCAGGAAGAACCTGGATTGAAAGACCCGGGTTTTTTTTTTACCAGTGGTGATGTGAAAGCGGTATTAGTGTACCTTCCTTCTGTGTGTCCAACCAGCCTTATTGTCCCTTTATTCTTTGTGACCAGCCAGTCTTATTGCCCCCTCTTTGTCCAGCCATTCTTATAGCCCCCTCTTTATGAGTGTCCACCCAGCCTTATTGCCTCTCTTTCTGTGTCCAGCCAGCCTTATTGCCTCCCTCTTTACTTATGTCCAGTTAGCCTTATCGGGCCGTATACAGAGCTCCGGCCGCATTGCAAATGTTGCAAGTAACCGCGTATACGCATAACAGCGTATATGCGTAACCGCGTAAAAGCAATCTACGTTGCAACAAGTAAGGTAGATTACATTACAGAATTACTGTGCATGTGCAGTAGAACATATCGGGAAACTTCGGCCGCATTTGCAATGTGGCCGGAGCTCTGCATACGGCTCATCGTCCCTTACTTCTGTTTGTTCAAGTAGCATTATTGCCCCTCCTTTTGTGTGCTCAGCCAGTCTTATTGCCCCCTTTTTGTTCAGCCAGTCTTATAGCCCCCTCTTTATGAGTGTCCACCCAGCCTTATTGCGCCTCCTTTTGTGTCCAACCAGCCTTATTGTCCCCCTCTTTACTTGTGTCCAGTTAGCATTATTGCCGCTCCTTTTGTGTGCCCAATCAGTCTTATTGCCCCTCCTTCTTTGTCCAGCCAGCCTTATTGTCCCCTCCTTCTGTTTGTCCAGTCTTATTGCCCCTTTATTGTGTTCAGCCAGTCTTATAGCCCCTTCTTTATGTGTTTACAACCAGCATTATTGCCCCATCTCCTGTGTCCGGTCAGCCTTATTGTCCCCTCCTTCTGTTTGTCCATCCAACCTTATTACCTCTCCTTTTGTGTACCCAGCAAGCCTTATTGCACCTTCCTTCTGTGTTTCTAATCAGCCTTATTGCCCCTTCTTTCTGTGCCCAGTCAGCCTTATTGCCTCTCCTTATGTGTACCCAGACAGCCTTATTGCCCCCTCTTTATTTGTATCCAGTCAGTGTTATTGTCCCCTCCTTGTTGTCCAAACAGTCTTATTGCCCCCTCTGTATGTTCAGCCAGTCTTATAGCCCCTCTTTATGAGTGACCACCCATCCTTATTGTCCCTCCTGTGACCAGCAAGCCTTATTGCCCCACTTTTATTTGTGTGCACTTAGCTTTATTGTCCCCCTCCTTCAGTTTGCCTAGTCTTATTATCCCCTCTCTGTGTCCAGCTAGTCTAATAGCCTTTCTTTATGAGTGACCACCCAGCTTTATTGCCTACACTTTTATTTGTGTGCACTCAGCTTTATTGTCTCCCTCCTTCAGTTTGCCCAGTCTTATTAACCCCTCTCTGTGTCCAGCCAGTCTAACAGCCCCTCTTTATGAGACCTCCCAGCTTTATTGCCCTACCTGTGTCTAGCCAGCCTTTTGTCCCCACTTTTATTTTTGTGCACTCAGCTTTATTGTTCCCCTTCTTCAGTTTGCCCAGTCTTATTGCCCCCTCTCTGTGTCCAGCCAGACTAATAGCCCATCTTTATGAGATCACTCAGCTTTGTTGCCCCACATGTGTCTAGCCAGCTTTATTGCTCCCACTTTTATATGTGTCCATTCATCCTTATTGTCCCTTTCTTGTGCGGCTACCCATTCCCCCCTTCCAAATCCCATGCCCAAACTGCCTTGTAAAAGAACGCTATAGAAAACTTACCTTTCCTGTCTCTCTTCGTGTTCGTTCTTCAGCGCGCTCTGTAATCTAATGACGCTCACGTGACCTTAGGTCACGCTGACGTCTTATTACCAGAGGTGCAGCTGTGCAAAGCAAAGCACAGCCAGCTCAGTCAGTGTTACACACAGCTACCCGCTTCCACACACCTTTATGAGCCTGCTTTGAGTAAAAAATACAGCCGCTCCCAGGATCTGAAAATTCTGTGAGCAGCTGTATTCTTACTCAGAGCTGACTTACAGAAGTGGCAGTATGGCATACCACCATATACTGGCTCACTTCGAGCACTGCTGTACACAGTGATAGAACCACCTCCTTTGAATTACAGCACCCCAAATAAATTTGACACGTTCTAGATGTGACGTGAAACATCACCTTATTAGTGACTGGCTAGGAAAAATTCTGCTTTCAAACAGTAATTAATAAAATGATTAAAATAATACCTGTTGAAGATATGCCTTGTACAATGTAATATACACTGGTTGTATACATAATAGCTCCTCCTCCAATCACCACAAATAAATGGGGTGTGGGTCCCCGCTGAGAACGGCCCTATTGCGAAGGGACGTTCTCTCCCATCCAATTCCAAACTGGCTGGGAAATTGATTGCTTTTGCCTCGAAGAGGCAAAGTAATTGATTCTGGGAGCACCAAACATAACGCTCTGACAGGTAAGTAAAAAATCTATCCCAAATCCTTTCCCTAAAACTTACCATAACCCTCCCCTTCCATGACTCTTACCCTAACCTTCCCTTCCCCGCAGCCTGACCCTAACCATCCCTCCCCCCTGCAGCCTAAACCTAAGTCTCCCTTCCCAGCAGCCTGACTCTAACCCTCCCTTCCCTGCAGCTTAACCCTAATCCTCCCCTTCCATTGCAATAACCCTAACTCTCCCTAAGATACAATTGGGCAGACTAGATGAGCTCTCATCTGCCGTAATTTTTTATGTTTCTATTTTTTTTAAGTCACTCTATTAGAGACTGGCTAGGAAAAATTGAAAAAAATTATTAAAACAACAATTATTAAATAGTTTGATGATGATATGCTTGTCTTGTACAATCTAAGGTATGCCAAACACACTGTACCTCCTCTTCCAAACACACAAAATAAATGTGCAGCCTGCAATTATTATTAGTATTTGTTACTGGTAGCACTTGTAAAATAGAACATTTTACAAGTTTTAAAACAATTAAGAGCCCTAATAAGGGTTGTTGTTTTCCAGTAGAGCAGTTAAATACCCACAAAACTAGACAATATCACATACTGTACCTCCCAAGTGTCCCGATTACAGCGGGACAGTCCAACTTTCGGGGGACTGTCACACTGTCCCGCCCACCTCACAACTTGTCCCAAGAGATCAGACTCTCGGGACAAAGTTGTTTCTTTTGTTAAAAGCCTGTTTATGTGGCAGGGCTTTTAACAGCCTGTACCGCTGTATATGCAGCAGGGCTTTTCACAGCACAGTACAGGTAATACAGGGCTCCTACGGGAGCCCTGTAGGACCAAACCTGATACTGTAAATGGCAGTGACTGAACCTATGCGGTCACTGCCATTCCAGAAACAGATTTGGCTTTACAGGACTCCCATAGGTATTACCAGTACCGCACCACTATGAGACTGGGAGAGACAGCGTGGGACAGACAGAGAGGGGGAGCGCCTCGGAGGAAGGGAGAATACATCAAATTTTAAAAGACGACATGGAAGCTGGACATAAGGGGCAGACATTGAGACTACATTAAAAGGGGCATACAATGGAGGCTGTACATTAAAAGGGCATACAATGGAGGCTGGACATTAAAAGGGGCAGACCATGGAGGTTGGACATTAAAATGGGCAGATTATTTAGGCTGGATATGAAAAGGGGTAGACATGGTGGCTGGACATTACAAGGAGAAGACATGGAGGCTGTACATTAAAAGGGGCATACAATGGAGGCTGTACATTAAAAGGGTCAGGCATAGAGGCTGTACATTAAAAGGGGCTACAATGGAGGTTGGAAATGAAAAGGGGTAGACATGGTGGCTGGACATTACAAGGAGAAGACAAGAAGGCTGGATATTACAAGAGGCAGACATGGAGGCTATACATTAAAAGGGGCAGACAATGGAGGCTGGACATTAAAAGGGCAAGACAATGGAGACTGGACATTAAAAGGGGCAGACAGAGGAGTCTGGACATTAAAAGGGGCACACAATGGAGGCTAGACATTAAAGGGGGCAGACGATGTGGGCTGAACATTAAAAGGGGCAGACGATGGAGGCTGGACATTAAGATGGGCACACAATAGGGACTGGGCATTAAAAGGGGCAGGCAAGGAGGCTGGACATTACAAGGGGGAGACATGGAGGCTGGACATTACAAGGGGCAGACAATGGAGGCTGGACATTAAAAGGGGCAGACCATGGAGGTTGGACATTAAAAGGGGCACACATGGAGGCTGAACATTACAAGGGGAACACATGGAGGCTGGTTATTACAAGGGGCAGACAAGGAGACTGGACATTACAAGGGGAAGACATGGAGGCTGGCCATTACAAGGGGTGGACATGGAGGCTGGACATTATAAAGGGCGGACATGGAGGCTGTACATTATAAAGGGTGGACATGGAGGCTGGACATAATATTAAGGGAAAGACATGGAGGCTGGACATAATAATAAGGGGCAGACATGGAGGCTGGACAAATAATAAAGAGGCAGACATGGAGACAGGACAAATAAACAGGGGGGAGGAGACATATGGATGCTGTACATAATAATAATAAGGGGCATATATGGAGGTAGGACAAATAAAGAGGCGGATATGGAGGATGGACATATGAATCCTGGACAAATAATAACGGGCAGACATATGGATGGCAGGCCTAATAATAAGGGGCAGACATATGGATGGTTATTAAATAAAAGGGGCAGGCACTAGACCCGCTGGTCTGGGCGATTTTAGACACACCCACTTTCACAGACATGCCCACTGGGTGGTACAAGACACACACACACCCTCAACCAGGCTGCAAAATGTTATCCCTCTTTTGAATTCTCAAATGTTGGGAGGTATGGTATCACACTAATATACTGTGTGCATAGTTATAACTATAATCAGCTATCAGCTGCTCTCTGATCTGAAATGACTGTTAATTCACAAGGGAGTGCTTTTTAAAGACTCCAAACCATGCAAAAACTATTATCCTGAACTCACAAATTAGAAATGGCTGCAAAATCACAAAGGAGTGACTTATTCAAAATCCAAAACTGTGAGATCTGATATTTCTGGGAAAATTGTGTTTTGCCTCAATTTGGGATATGAATTTGGTGGGAGGAAACAAGTCCAGCCTCAGTTTGACTTGGTACTCCAAAATTCAGATCTGTCAGATTTCACATGATTGGAAACGCTCATCTCTACTTGTAACTTGGCTTATACCCTTTTTTTGTGCAAGGTGGTAAGCAATACAACAACAGTTTGGATATGAAATAAAGAAATCAACAGACGATGGTGCAGTAATTCAAAACAATCTATTTCCCGTGATAGCAAACGTTAGCATGTGCACTCACATATTCCTCCTCTTGGGAGATTGTATTTCTTATATAGCCTTTTCCACCGATCCTCTTTGTCCCAGTTTGTACCAGGTATTCGCCTCCTATAACTTCTCCTCCTCCTTCCGTTGGAACCAACGTTAAAAAACCTTTGCCCACCTCATTATAAATGTTTTAATATAAAAAACAATAAAAAACCTTCAACATACAGGGTACATACACTTGTGTGATCGATACAAGTTCGAAATGGATCTTTACCAGCCTCCCCGGGACCCGGGTATCTCGGAGGTGCTTATGGTTAAAGTTCAACAAAAAGAAATCTTGTTTACCAGATCGTGTGATCGTCTCCCTGCTGTCTTCGGTTCACCACCTACGCGTTTCAACAATTGAATGTCTTTATCAAGCTTTTCATTATGAACGGTTCATGTTTTCCAGGTCGCCTCAGAAAGTCAGAGGTGAGATGATCACTACCAACTGTAGATTTTTTTGAATGTGTCAGTTAGTAATGAACACGCCAACAAGGAGACCTGGAAAACATGGACCATTGGTAGCTCACGAGGCCCGAGCTTGGCCACCCCTGACTTATACCATCAAATAGGGATTGCCAGCCCTATATAAAATACAAAAACTGAACAAGAGAGATGATGGTAGGGCTTACCAAAAATACACACCAAAATATATATTATAAAATGCTAAATTTATTTAAAACTTAAAAAGCATAAAAATAACAACAAGAGCGTAATCCACAATATGTTACCTATTGTTATTTAGAACATAGTAATGACCCTGCAGGGATTTAGGTGGACTAAGAATAGGTAAGTATAAAGAAATAGGTGCACTAAAAGCATATATCCAAAGCCTGAATAAATTCCTGTAATATGGAGCTCAGTAGATGGTATGGCCGACAAATTGCAGTGTGAGAATAGAGGTTATTGGAACCCAGCTGTACGGTTGCTAGTTATAAGTCCACCAAATAAGGAGCAGAATAAATGTCCTGCAAATAAATTCAAATAATGCTGTGGAGGAATTAGAAGTAAACAGTGTGCCTGGAGAGACCAGGACACTCATAGAGAAGGGACAGCCTTCCTTGGAAGTGATTTCACTATTCACATACAACCAAGAAATAAATTATGTGAGTGTATATGGATGTATGTCCTATAAATATTTGTAATCGCTGCACAATTGGGTCTGTTATTCTTTCTTTTGGGTATGGAGCCCGGAACCCTCACCAGCGAATGAGAATAAGGAGTATGTCTAAGGCTATTGATACAAGCATTGTTTAATGTGATTACATAAGATTTGAGGATCGGTGAATAAGAAAAAATAGTCTGCACATGATACGTTTTTTTATCTCTTTGAGTTTACACAACATTGGAGATAGGCGCATAGAAGGATCCTTGAAAGGGAGAAGAGAGTGTAAAAGTTGTTTTATACAACGCTTTCAATCAAGTTATCAAAAAAAATTTGAAGAAGAAAGACTATTGATATAAAGACTTATAAGAACAAAGATTTTTTGGGTGCGACTATAAGTTGTATTTAGATTACCACAGCGCGGCTGAGAAGTGATTTTTGATTGTACATTTACATTCTATTTCTTGTAAATAGGTGTGTAGGGAGGTAGGTGGTTTTCCTCCTTTTTTCACTTCGCTGCAGCAGCGGTTATTAGGACGCACTTCATTTAAGATCTTCCCATATTTTTCATTAATACAACAACAGTGTCCCCAGCCCTAGCACTGACTAAGTCTCTATCACCTGTCTTACTTTGTCAAGGTTTAGTTGTTAAGACAATTTCATCCTAGTTACAGAGCTTAGTACTCTGGACTCTAATTTCCAAAGCAATTAAGAAATATATAACAAGTGTCACAAGTTCCAACCTTTACATGTTAACAGTTATGTGCATAGAATAAATAGACATAAAACAATTTGGTGCTACTGAGTTATGTCCAGCTGTGAGAGAGAATTAACAACTGATTAATGGCATTTTTTTTTCTTCCAGCTTGGATGCTGAAACAAACTCATTAAGCTTTTAAGAGTAGCTATAATGTGTTTATTGTGGGAAATGCTAACTGCCATTTGAGAGACTAACGGCATTATCAGAGAATTTCCCACAGAGTTGCTGATGCTGTTTTCTTTATATATTGTACTGTGTGCATAAAACCCTAGCCAAACAGAAAACCTTTCTGTTCCTATGTTGTTGCCTCTGTCAGCTTTGCACTTCTTGAATGCAGGTAAATAAATGCATAATGCAGATGGTCCAACAGATGTGAGCAACAGTCAGAGTCAACAGACAGTGGGCAATACTTTTAATTTTCACTTTTAAATACTAAATAATATGTAATGTAAAAATCTCTGGTGAACTTAGCATCTGCTCCCTTTGGCTAGCCAAAGGTTACAGGTGCGCCTGATGTCATTTCACAGTGTGATATGAACCTGGCCTGTTAGTGAATGCGCAAGCTTTAATCTTTCAAATCACCTACCAGTTTAGTCATACTGTGATTCCATTTGCTGCATCTTCTGTTTCAATTCTTGCCCATACTTATAGACTTCAGTAGCCATTGACCTCAATACATTCTCCATGCTCTAGTGAATCATTTTTTGCAGTTACTAAAATCTAACAAACAAATTTATCATACAGAAATCATCTGTAGCAATTACAAATAAACTATAGAAAAAGTTTTATACAGTTATTTAATAAATGCATTTCTTCTCAGCCATTGGTACATTTAATATATATTTAAAAAATATATATATTTATGAAAGCTAAAATAACTAAACTACTATAATGCAGTCATCCATATAAAATACAGCATTCTTTATGTTCTAAATATTGTAAAAATATAATCTATACTGCAATGGTAACACAATATTTTAAATAAGGTTCCAAGTCATTATTCAGATGATTGATCAGTCAGTTTACATGGCGTATTTTGCAATTTTACACATGCAAATAAGTAAGATTTACAAACATACACGCACTGTGAGGCTAGTCTGGGGGCACTTGGCAATCAGCATGTGGTTCGTGTGCCATACACGCACATGAAAATCCTGAGCTACATTCCAAAAACACATATATCAGTACCTCTAGATGCCCTAGCAAGCACTGCACATACACAAAGCAGCCAAGCTCAGTGCAGATATGTGACCCGATGCATTGTGCAGTATAGGACACTGTATTCTATACTGGAAATGGAGGTTAGAATTAGTGTGACAACTTCAGTCTTAATGTCATTGCTCTAAAACAAAATAATTAATTTTGTAAAAAAAAACTATTCAGAAAACATGTATTTTCTTATTTGCTGTATATATAAAATATTTTACGCCTACACTATGCTAAAGCAACGATTTCCCATCTTTTGAAGTAAAAAATTCTAATGCAAGTGTCTGAAATAGGTTGTGAAATGTCAGCTCCCTGATCTTAGATATGACCGGTACAAATATTTTGGCTATGTCCTGGCTGCAATCGCTTGGGCACATCCTTACTGTACTTTGACTGCAGGCCTCTTTTCTTTCCCTCCCAAGACGGGACAAGTGGACACAGTTCAAGTTGCATTTGGGTCTGAATCAGGTGCAATTGCGTGTGCATTATTTCTGAGTATGCCCAGTGCAAAATCATGCAAGGTATGCTAAACGCTGAGATACACCATGAAAGCTGGAGTGCAATCACCTCCGGATCAGCTCCTAGGTGTCTGGCAACAAAGAAGCCATGTAGGTTGGACATGGCAAGGTGTTCTGCTACTGGGTTAAGTTCACCATGAAGAATATAGCCTCCTCAAATACAGAAAAATGGGCCAGATCCTAAACTACATACGCGAGCAATTTTACGGTAGCCGCTGACGTAAAATCGCCCATTAGTATTAATTGTGCATGCGCACGGCAGATGTTATGCCACGTAACTCTGAATATACGTACAAGCCCTGTATCAACAGCCCCGTAACGAAGGGGCGTGACAGCCATAAGACACTCGTAATTACGCTTCGGAGGCGGGGTGAGGCATTTAAATCGTACAGTATGGGCGTGCTTAGGCACTTACGTATGTGGATCCTTTACGTATGTCAGTAGTTACGCATTGAAAAGTTAAGGTAGGGTTTGGCAAGCATAAAATGGGCAAAGTACATACGAGCGAGGGGAGTGCCTAGGGGAATACATAGAAAATACAATAGTGTAAATATGCTACAAGATGAAATGTAACAAGTACTTAGGTCTGTATCTACCCCGATGTACTAAAATCATGGCCACCTGGCTTTATTGGCCTGAGTTTAAGGACCCACATGATAAAACAGACAAATTTTACTAACTGGCCTATTTCAACACATGCCTCCGCTTTTGTTTCTCTCCTTTATAAAAATCTTCTCTAAGTTTATCGTGAGACATTCCTGATATACCCCTGATGAATGAAATTCCCGTCTTTCCTTGAGTTCTTTTTTACTACTCTTCTCTGTCTCACTTATTTCCACTTTTACTCTTTCTCTTTGTTACATTGTTGTTTGTTCCCACATAACTGAAATACTATATTTGCATATATACAACTTATAAGTGTAATTGTCACGTGTAATTTTGGGACGTTCACAAAGTAATGTAAAAGTGGTGAATTTTTCTTCTACTTAAATGTAAGAAAAAAGAAATTACAAAAATATGTTTTTGAATATGCCTTTAACCTGTTAGTTTAGTGCATGCCTGCATGTAATGTTAAGTGCAACCAAATCTTACACCACTATTGTCACCCTTCTTGGCAGACGGCACTGTGCTTACTCTTTGAAGTGCCGTCTGCCATGAAGTCTCCGTTCACCTGCTTATTGGGGCTGTCATTCCCTGTTGTGGCAGTCTCCTTGTGCCGTCCGTCCACTGCATAATCAGTCTCCTCACATGCTGCTTTCTGAATCCCTGCTAGAGAAGTCAGCTCTTTGAGCAGAATCAAGATTGCTTCTCCAAGCTCTTCTAATCAAGCTTGATTTCCAAGTCCATTAACCCTGCATTGTCTGCTATCCTGACTCTGATCCTGAAGCTTACCTGTATGACTGCAATCCAGCTCAGATAAACCTGCTGAATCCACTCCAGCTTGCTACTGCTGAATCCACTCCAGCTTGCTACTACCAATAGGAGTTCACTTAGGGGTAGCACATGACCTGGCTACCCAATCCACAACTAGGACGGGCTATTTAAATCCTGTACACTGATCCCTCAGTGCCAGAACAACTTTGTCACAAAGGTGCCTGGTTTCTTGTGGAGTCGTCCAGCTGTTACTATTCCAGTCCAGCCTGCTACCCCACTCCAGTCCAGCTGTATCCAGTCCAGCTAAATTCAGCCCAGCTGTATCCAGTCCAGCTGAATCCAGTCCAGCTGTATCCAGTCCAGCTGAATCCAGTCCAGCCGAATCCAGTCCAGCTGAATCCAGTCCATTTGAATCCAGTCCAGCTGAATCCAGCTAAACCTGCTATATTCAGGCCATCCCAGCCCAGTCCGTAGGTTCTAGTCCATTCTCTCCAGTTCTGCCTGCCTTAGCATTGCATCCAGTTCTACTCTCCAGTCCCAGAAAGCTGTCCTGACCTGCGCAAGCTCTTATGCACAAACACTATCTGAGACCTCCCAGTTTCCTCTACGACACTCCGTGTCCTCCACCCCTCCAACCCGTGACTGATCCAGACTCTTCCAAGGCCGTGATAGTTTGTTCTGGCCATATGACTGGTCCAGACAAAATCGCCCGATTATAACATCTCGGAGAGAGTTCAGATTCAGGAGACCGCCATATCTCAAGTTGTGTCCTGTCTACAACAAATTACTAATCTAATGTAAGCTTTCCAACAAATTATGATGGCCCATGGTCAGCCATCAGCTTCGACGACTGTTTCAATTTCCAGCGGAACCCGTATTCCCCTGTCCACTCCGGCCAAGTTTGATGGAAATCCTGCCCATTGCCGTGGTTTCCAAAACCAGTGCAAATTACTCTTCAAGCTTTAACTGGATAACGTCCCCTCAGAGAGGGCAAAAATAGCTTATATCATTTCCCTTCTGTCTGGCAAAGCCCTATCGTGGATCTCAAATCTAGTCCAATCCTATCTTCCCTGGTTGACTTTCTAAAAACCTTTCAGATCATCTTCGATGAACCAGGACACACAGAGGGATTTGTCTGTCGGGGATTACACCATACAGTTTTGTACCCTGTCTTCCGA
>WWET01003807.1:104000-125788 GCA_011038615.1 Limnodynastes dumerilii | reverse complement strand
ATGGAACAAAGAGGCCTTAATGTCGGTCTACCAGGAAGGTCTCTCTGATCGAATTAAGGACAGGTTATTGTCCTGTATCACGCCCATGCCCACGACTCCCTCATCTCCACCTGTGTATGAATAGACATTCGGCAACAGGAGCGCCGATCCGAGCGGAAGAGAGCAACCAACCCGAGAATGACTATTCCTCCTCGTCCGAGGTCTCCCATTCTTCCAACCGAGGAACCCATGCAACTCGACACATCTCGCCTCACTCCTCAGGAGAGACAGCACAGAATTAAGGACAACCTCTGTTTTTATTGTGGTGAACCTGGACATACACGTTTGCAGTGCTAATGTGTCCGGGAATCGCCTGCTCCTGATTTATTCCGAGGAGGTCAACCCAGGAGTACCCATTCGCTCCTCAAACCATCTGGACTGCCTAATTCCCTTGTCCATAATTGTGAGGGGTCGACGGTCTGAATTCTTTGCTCTTTTGGACTCTGGGGCTGCCTAGAACTTTATGACCGCTTGAGTAGTAGAGGAACTCCAATTCCTACTGGACCTCTTTTTGCCCTTACATATCTCACCCTGGTAGATGACAGCCATATTCCTGGGGGATCTGTATCTCACTGGACCCTTCCACTCACACTCCATGTCAGGGCTCTTCATTCAGAATCCATTCAACTACTGGTGCTTGCTGAAGCTACTTCCCCCCTCATTCATGTAGATTGGGTTACGTCTCAAATACTCAGCTGGGGTTCCACTTGTTTCTAGGGCTGTCTGTCTAAAGTTGTATCACATCGGCAAGTGAAGCACTCTGAGGACATCAAGCTTCCTAATCCGTATCAAGACTTCGCTGACATCTTCTGTCCAAATGCTGCTGACAAGTTACCTACTCATCGCCCATGGAACTGTCCAATTGATTTGATTCCTGGTTCCACTCCTCCTTGTGGTCGGATCTATTCTCTTTCTATTCCATAGACCAAAGCCATGACTGCTTACATTTCCGAAAACCTTCAATGTGGGTTTATACGCTCTTCTACTTCTCCAGCCGGTGCCGGATTTTTCTTTGTTAAAAAGAAGGATGGAGATCTACGCCCTTGTATAGACTACCAAGGCCTTAACAATATAACTATCAAAAATCGGTATCCATTACCCCTCATCTCGGAAATGTTCGACAGGATTCGAGGCGCTCAAATATTCACTAAGTTAGATCTTTGAGGGGTGTATAATCTCATCAGGATCCGTTCCGGAGATGAATGGAAGACTGTGTTCAACACCCGGGATGGAAACTACGAGTATATTGTAATGTCCTTTGGACTCCCACCCTTGCAATGCCCAAGCTGTGTTCCAAAGCTTTGCGAATGAAATTTTCAGAGATCTCCTTAATCTGTCAGTCGTGGTATACTTGGATGACATATTCATCTTCTCTCAAACTCTGGAGGAACATCGTGCCCGAGTTAGGGAGATTCTGTCTCGCTTTCGTCAACATCACCTATACGGAAAACTGAAGAAGTTAATTTTTGAAATCAGAGAAGTTGCGTTTCTTGGTTTTATCCTGCCTGGTTCTGAACTCCGTATGGATTCCACCAAGTTTCAAGAAATCCTAGACTGGCCCCAGCCTACTACCGTTTTATCGGATTTGCCAACTTCTATCAAAGGTTTATCCAGGGTTATTCCACCATTATAGCACCCATCACTTCTTTGACTAAAAAGGAGGCCAACCCTTCCAAGTGGTAGGGGAAATAGGGGGGGGGGGTATCTGTATCAAGCACTAGAGGGGTCAGTTTAAGGAAGTGCCTAATCTAAAAAATAAATATAAACAGTAATAAATATTGGATAAAAACTCCTGACGAGTATGGCAGTGTAAAAAGTCCACTTAGAAATCCAGGGTATGCAGAATCTAGAAATCGAATGTATCTATCCCCTCACGGGGTAGGCACAATAAGGGAGAGAAGGTGATAAAAGAAAAACATTTATTACAAATATAAATACAATTATACACCTAAAAGGAGGAACTCAAAGTCCATACCAGGGAAAAGATGACAAAGCACAATCCAAGAAAAACGTCTGAGATGTATAAGGGGCCCGGGCAGACATTTAGCAGGGGGACACACCGATCAACTGGATGAAGCACTGGGTACCTCGTGGAGTTGGCTGACGCGTTTCAGGCTCGTCCTGAGCCCTTTCTCAAAGCATTTCAGGCGCGTCCTGAGCCCTTTCTCAAAGTCCTAGCCAGCGTGGGGGACACTTCCTGCTTTAAAGATGGGCGATTCTTCCGATTGGAGGGTGTGCGCACGTGGTTCTCCGCGCTACAGCAGGTGGAACGCATCGTGGAGCGCATCCATCTGATAGAACGCATCGTGAAACGCATGCGTCATGCGATGAATGAAGGACGATCATCAGTGGAACATATTTCCCCAGTGCGTGCCACTGATGAAAAAGGAATATTTGGCACTACTCATCAGGAGTTTTTATCTAATATTTATTACTGTTTATATTTATTTTTTAGGTTTGGCACTTCCTTAAACTGACCCCTCTAGTGCTTGATACAAATCCCCCCCCTATTTCCTCTACTATTTGTTTTTTGGGGAGTGAGACTACCCCGGGTGTGTTTTCAGTGACTTGAGGTTTGCTCTGATTCCTATTCCTTCTTCCCATTTGTTATGCCTTGCTTTTTGTCTCTTATGGAATAGGAATTGCTGCAATTGTCAGTTTTATTGCTGCAATTGTCAGTTATATTGGCAGTATTGTTTGTTTGTTTGTTTATTTGCCGGTGTAATTAGACTGTGATTACAGCCAGCTTACCACACTATTTTTTCCACCTATAATCAAACAATATGTTCTCTATTAGAGATAGAAGGTGAGAAAGGCTTATAGAAATATTACAAGATAACGATGACCCACTAGCATGGGAAAATCGGGACCTCAGACACATTATGAGGAAATTAGAGGGATTATTATTACATGAAAGCAAGCTATGGTGGGAAGCAGCAACACTTGAGAAATACATTCTTGAAAAGATTATACCCAGTGGCTTAATAATAGAGAAAAATTCTTCATTTGAATCTAGGGACGAACAGTTCAAACATGACTGGAATAGAACCCTGAAAATGTGTTCCATCTCTCTTATGAAAATCATAGTACAAGATAGGAACACACAATTGAAGGTTATTGGGGAACAGATCAGTTCCTTAAAGGAACTAATCTTACCTTTTGAAGATTTGGAAGATTTTAAAGAAATGGAGGCTTCCATCCTGTTCAAAATCAATAAAAGAGAAGAAGAAATAATAAGGGGAAAAACAAGGGAAAACTTAAAAGGGATGGAGTAGAAAGGACCAATTTAAGAGATAGGACCATTAAGGAAGCACAAATTACACATAATCCATATTACCAAACAGAGAATAAAAGTAGCAAAAAGAAAAAGAAAAAGAAAAACTATAGGGATAATAGAGATACATCTAGATCAGGTCCACATAAAGACCAGAGAGAGTATTATAATAAAGGTAACTATGTTGATCAGAAAAAGAATACACAAAATGAAAGAGAAACCGTTTTCAGAGATAAGAGACCACGAAAAGAAAAAGAAAAGAAGAAGTCCAAGTAGGGGACATAGGGACTATGATAGAGGAGATTACTATAGGAGAAGTCCCAGCAGAAATCATAGACATCGTAGGGAACATGAAGATTATTATAGAACAAGCAGAGAAAGATTTGAAGAAAGGGATAGGGAACATAAAAATTACAGGAGAACCCACAGTAGAGAATATAATAGACATAGAGAACATCAGGATAGAAGGGACACCTATTATTCCTGGCAACAAGTACCCTATAAGAATAGAACGGATTTATCACACCACTCCCCCCCCGAAATATCGACTATGAACAGACTTGGGGATACAGAAATAGATATGAGGATCTAAGAAGGGAGGACTCTTTTTTAGACCTAGGAAAGGAAAATGGGAGAAGGTCCCCCCTAAAAAGTTACAAACATACGAATAGAGGGAAAAGAGGAGGAAATCAAAAACATAGATTAAAACTCTATAAAAAAAAGACAAACAGAACAAGAGACTAAACAAACTAGTCTCTTCATCCTCCCCCATAGAGCCTATCTCTAATGACCATCTGGACACGAAGATTTTTTTTATCTTAGTGACCATCCCCTTACTGATTCAGAAATGTCTCTCTTACAAAAAGGACTTAAGTTTGCACCCTCTAACTCATACGATAAATTTGATGTCTTTACACACAATAATTCATAAGAAAACTCACTTTGAAAATTTTTTTTATGGACAAACCAGAAGGTCAAAAAGCAGAAGAAACAATATTTAAAAAATTCCATCTATGTTCTACCCTAGATTCAAGAGAGGAAACTTTATTGAGTATTTTGAAAAGATGGTCATTGAAGATTTACATAAGTTAGAGAGTAGAAAATCGAGATATGAAAGAATAAATAATAATTTAAGCACTCTACAGGGTATTGAATGGAAAGATGGATACAAGCTGATTACTGCGGACATATCCTCATTGTACACCATCATAGCCCACTCCGATGGTATTAGCTCAGTTAAAAAATACTTAGAATATGGTAATTATCATGAAGATATGAAGTCTTTTATTTTAGATGGTATCAATTTTATTCTTTGTAACAACTATTTAAATTTTAATGTGTCCTTTTTTATACAACAACGGGGTACAGCTATGGGCACCAGGTTTGCTCCATGCTATGCCAATCTATTCCTAGCAGATTGAGAAGAGAACATACTCCCTCAAGCAGGAGGGACGAACCTGGTGCCCTGGAAATGGTATATTGACGATATTCTGTTCATCTGGGTTGGAACAGAAGAAAATCTCAATAACTTTTGTACGATACTTAATTCCAATCAACTGGGTATTTCTCTGACTTTTGATATCAGTTCTACAAAAGTAAATTTTTTCGATCTTGAAATCTATATAGAAAATAATTCCATACTAACTCAAAATTATGTGAAAACTACAGACACCAATTCACATGTTCCCATAAGCAGTAATCACCATACCAAATGGCTTAATACCATCCCTAAAGGACAATTTTTAAGAATAAATAGGAACTGTACAAGGGAGGATGTGAGTAGGGTCAATATCGGATAGAAAAAGCTTGAGTTTGCACATAAGGGATATAAAGAAAAGGAGTTGGATTGGGCAATTAAAAAGGTGGAGGAGCTAGATAGGAAATCTCTCCTAGTCAATAAAGAAAAAGATAGAAAACAAAACAAAATGGAAACTATCCCCTTCATCACCCGATTCAACTCCAAACACAAGGACATTGAAAAAATCATCCATGAACATTGGGATATTTTGAGAAGAGACCCCGATTTAACAAATCATTTTGGAGAATGCCCCAATTTTATCTATCGCAGAGCCCCTAACATCAAAAATCAATTAGTAAGATCCGCTTTTATGGACCAAACACCCTTTTCACATATTAAAAGTAAGGGTTTTTATAGATGTAGCTCATGTTTGATGTGCAGAAATTGCCCATTAGGAACCACTACCAAAAAAGTAGAAAATGTCACCTCTTGCTCTAATGGGAAACCCTTCACTATAAAACAATTTATCACTTGTGATACGAAATCATGTGTTTATGTTCTTCAGTGCAGGTGTAATAAACAATACGTGGGTCGGACCACCAGACCCCTGAAGGTCAGATGGGCTGAGCACCTTAGGAATATCAGAAAAGGTGTTCAGACCCATTCCCTATCATCACATTTTAGAGAAATGCATAATTGTGATCCTACTCACATAACTCACTTATTTGGCCTCCAACAGGTGAGGGGGAACTGGAGGAAACAAAACCACCTGAAATATAAATTAAGCTCATATTTGAAATGAATACTTTGGAACCACACGGATTAAACCAGGATTTCAAACTTAAGTGGTTCCTGTGAATACATGGTAAAATGAATGGAAACATTTGGGATAAGTGAGCTTGAGTTGTTGGGGAGGATTCAAGAGCCTCATGCTTACCTACAGTCATACCACTCCGAAAGTGCCCGAACACACCCGAACTCGGAAGCGAAACCTAGTGGGCCCGGCCAGTACCAGGAAGGGAGACCCCCTGGGAATACCGGGTACTGTAAGGATTATATGACCATCCTCTCCCCCGCTCCTTGGGCTCCTACCTTAGCCATCCCTGACCCTAAAATCTTAATTTTTAAATCTAAATTGAAATTTTGGTCATTAAGAGCTTCTTTTATATGTGAATTTTATATATTTTTATATATAGATTTTACATATTTTTTAGCCCAGACATTTGTTCCTTTTATCAGTCCCCTATTGCACATGTGTTTTTACAATACTGTATGACCTTTAGGGATTTTATAGACATGCCATCGGTTTTAAGGTATATCCGTCTTAGACCACTTTTTGTCTCCCACCTTGGTTCATTCCATCAATGGGACCATTATTAATAAAGGCTTTCTTGTCAATTTATTCAGTTGTCATGTATAAGGCTTTTTCTTAACAATCCCTTTATCGGTACTATAGCTATTTCATCGTTGTATCAGGTTCCTTTTATTCATTGTACAAACAGATATTTTTCACATCCTTTTCCTTTTTTTAATTACATTTTAATTAGGTGTGACTAATCTGTTTTCAATATTTACCTTATGTTCACTTGTAAGATTTTGTATAAAGTAACTTTTATTCTGATAAATATATCCGTAATGTAAAGTCACAGCAATGCACTGTATATAATATCCACTATCCATTCACGTTAACATTTTAGGCAGTTTTTTTGCATGATATGTAATCAAGGGTTAATTTTTAAATAAAAACTGCCTAATACTCATTATCCACCTTGTTTTAGTGTTTCATGTTATTCCTTTTAGATTTTTATTTCCCATGAACTTTATATGAGTAAACTACCATCTTTTAATTAAGGACTGTACCTTTTAATGAAGGATTGTAATTATTATATACCATATCCTTTTGCTGTTTTTTGCACATTAAAATGTATCCCCCGTTTACTCTGTATGCACTGCACATCAGCACTTTGTCTTCACTTCAAATGTACTTTTTATTTATGTATCCTGGACTTTTTGGTCACTGTTTCATATGTTAAAACCCTATAAATCTGCCAAGGAAGTGCCAAATATTCCTTTTTCATTGGTGGCACGCACTGGGGAAACATGCGTTCCACTGATGATCGTCCTTCATTCACCGCATGACGCATGCGTCCTTCATTCACGACGCATGCGTTTCACGATGCGTTCCATCAGACGGATGTGTTCCACGATGCGATGCACGGAGAACCACATGCGCACACCCTCCAATCGGAAGAATCGCCCATCTTTAAAGCAGGAAGTGTCCCCCACGCTGGCTAGGACTTTGAGAAAGGGCTCAGGACGAGCCTGAAACGTGTCAGTCAGCCAGCTCCACCAGGTACCCAGTGCTCCATCCAGGTGATCGGTGTCCCCCCCTGCTAAACGTCTGCCCGGGCCCCTTAAACATCTCAGACGTTTTCCTTGGACCCTGCTTTGTCATCTTTTCCCTGGTATGGACTTTGAGTTCCTCCTTTTAGGTGTATAATTGTATTTATATTTGTAATAAATGTTTTTCTTTTATCACCTTCTCTCCCTTATTGTGCCTACCCTGTGAGGGGATAGATACATTCGATTTCTAGGTTCTGCATACTTTGGATTTCTAAGTGGACTTTTTACACTGCCATACTCGTCAGGAGTTTTTATCCAATATGTATTACTGTTTCTATTTATTTTTTAGGTTTTGGTATAGATTCCTATTCCTTCTTCCCATTTGTTATAACCCCTCCAAGTGGCCTGCTGAAAGTACCTCGGCCTTTCTCCAACTCAAAGAAGCTTTCTCCACAGCTCCTATCCTTCATCAACCCGATCTTTCTCTGCCGTTCCTAGTAGAGGTGGACGCTTCTTCTGAGGGAGTTGGGGCCATATTATCGCAGCAGTTCTCTGATGGGCAGACTCATCCGCGTGCCTTCTTTTCTTGAAAGTTCCAGCCCGCTGAGAAAAACTATGCCATCGGGGAGAAAGAGCTCCTGGCTATGAAGCTAGCACTGGAGGAGAGGTGATACCTTTTGGAGGGAGCTGTCCATCCATTCATCATTCTGACTGATCACAAGAATTTGCTATATCTTCAGACTGCCCATTGTCTCAACCCCTGCCAAGCCCAGTGGTCTCTATTCTTTTTCTGTTTTAACTTTTCCCTGCAGTTCAGACCTGGAACCAAGAACCACAAATGCTCTATCACGCTCCTTTTCTGCCAAGGATTCTGAAGAAGAAAAGGTCCAACTCATCTTGAATCCTATCCAAGTGGTGGCTTCATAACTTGTCAAGCCTCCACCGCCTGGCAAGACTTTCGTCCGTCAGGCTTTCCGCCGAAAACTCTTACTCTGAGCTAACGCTTCGAAGTTCTCTGGGCATGCGGATATCAAGAAAACTCTAGCTCTGCTCGCTCGAGAGTACTGGTGGCCAACCCTCCACCAGGATACCACTGAGTTTATCACTGCATGTTCTGTCTGCGCTCAACATAAAATTTCTCACAGGCCACCTCTTGGTCTTCTTCAACCACTCTCTGTTCCGAGGGCTCCCGACCAATCTGTCAATGGACTTTGTAACTGACCTTCCACTCAGCTACAAGTATAATACCATTTGGGTCATAGTGGACATGTTTCCTAAAATGGCTCACTTTGTTCCACTCCAGGGTCTTCCCTCTGCTCCAGTACTCTCCAAACTGTTCGTCCAACATGTCTTGCAGCTGCATGGATGTCCTGAGAAGATTATTTCTGACCGTGGGGTCCAATCCACGGCGAGGTTCTGGAGTGCCTTGTGTACCAGCCTTGGAGTAAAATTGAAATTCTCATATGCATACCATCCCCAGACCAATGGACAGACTGAGAGGGTCAATCAAGATCTAGAGACTTTCATCCGTTTGTATGTTTCTTCCTCTTGACGCTATAAGTTACAAGCTGGCCATAAGAGACATGCAGTTCCTCTGCTGCAACCAGGTGACAGAGTCTGGTTGTCTTCCAAAAATCTACACCTCAGAGTCCCGTCAATGAAATTTGCACCCAAATTCATTGGGCCCTTCAAGATCATTAGGGTCATAAATCCTGTGGCTTATCAGCTGGATCTCTCATCATATCTTCGAGGGCCTAATGTCTTTCACATCTCACTTCTCAAACTGTTAGTCATCAACAAGATTTATTCACCTGTTAAGAAACCATCCAAGGTCGCTGGGACCTGCTGAGAATGAGTACGAGATCAAGGAGATTGTGGATGCTCGTATTCGTCATGTTCACCTTCAATACCTGGTGGATTGGAAGGGGTTTGGTCCTGAAGAGCGTGCTTGGATTCGTTCAACCGATGTTAAAGCTCCAAGACTCATCAGGAGGTTCCTAGCCAAGCATCCATCCAAGGCACAGCTTAGGTGTCCAGAGGCCACCTCTAAAGGAGGGGGTGATGTCACGCTACGTGGCAGACGCCGCTGTACTTAACCTTTGAAGTGCCGTCTGTCACCTGCGTTGTCCTGTCGGCTCTGTTCACCTGCTTGTTGGGGCTGTCATTCCCTGTAGTGGCAGTCTCCTGGTCCACTGCATAATCACTCTCCTTACCTCACATTCTGCTTCCTAAATCCCTGCTAGAGAAGTCAGTTCCCTGAGCAGCATCAATCCTGCTTCTCCAAGCTCAGCTGCTCTTCTAATCAAGCTTGCTTTCCAAGTCCAGCTGCATTAATCCTGCATTGTCTGCTATCCGGACTCTGATCCCGATGCTTACCTGCACTACTGCAATCCAGCTCAGCTAAACCTGCTGAATCCACTCCAGCTTGCTACTGCTGAATCCACTCCAGCTTGCTACTGCTGAATCCACTCCAGCTTACTTCTACCAATAGGAGTTCACTTGGGGGTAGCACATGACCTGGCTACCCAATCCACAGGGCAGGCTATTTAAATCCTGTGCACTGATCTCTCAGTGCCAGAACAACTTTGTCACAAAGGTGTCTGGTTTCTTGTGGAGTCGTCCAGCCTGCTGTTACTATTCCAGTCCAGCCTGCTACCCCACTCCAGTCCAGCTGTATCCAGTCCATCTGAATCCAGTCCAGCTGTATCCAGTCCAGCTGTATCCAGTCCGGCTGAATCCAGTCCAGCTGAATCCAGTCCAGCTGAATCCAGTCCAGCTGAACCTGCTATATTCAGGCCATCCCAGCCCAGTCCGTAGGTTCTAGTCTGGTCCGGGCCACCCATTCTCTCCAGTTCTGCCTGCTGTAGCATTGCATCCAGCTCTACTCTCCAGTCCTAGAAAGCTGTCCTGACCTGCGCAAGCTCTTATGCGCAAACACTATCTGATACCTCCCAGTTTCCTGTACGACACTCTGTGTCCACCACCCCTCCAACCCGTGACTGATCCAGACTCTTCCAAGGTCGTGATAACTATTATTTCAGCAATATGTCAAATATACCTTCCTGCTCATTTCCAATATAACTTAGCTTCACATAAAATAGTTTCATTTTTATTTAATGGAGGAAAGACAAGAACTATTTATCTTTTTCCTTTTTCCTGATATTTAACAATATCATTGTTGATGTGTGTAGTTATCAATACATTAAGCTCTCCAATCTGCTCTATCACCATATCAATTGCTGAGCTCCTTTCTTCAAAAGAACATGAAAAATTAATAGTTTGACAGTTTCTATTGTCATGTGCTTAACACAGCCAAGATCAGGCTTAAAAAAAAATAAAAAATAACAAAACATTAGTAATGTAATGCAAATAGTAATAGTAAGTATAGCAAATAGTAAGATTACCAAATTAGAATCCAAAATCATAGTAAAATATAATTTAATTGTCATATCTCATCTGTTTGGTTTGCAAGTAATATATTAGTTTATATATACTATAGTTTACTAGTAATATATTATGCAAGTGAAATTATTTACTTTTAACATTTTGAGGTGATTTAAATTCTCATATTGAAGTTTATAGCAACATTTGCATGAGGGACATTAGTAAATCAGATATATATCATAAATAGCAGCAAATTTACAGTGTATGATTCCACGTAAAAAAAGCAAATAAAATAAAAATTAATTGAAAACATTTTATCTTCCTAATTTTACATAGTTTAACTGTAATATTAAGATTATTTTGTGAGTGTTAATAACTACAGCCCAAAAATATAGAAGGCATTGTTTGACCCTGAATAATTCAAAATAACTTATTTTACTCAACTCAAGTAAATCAATTTAAATGTGACAGATGTTTTTTTGTACAGTACTGTATCTGATAATTAAAAGCAACCAACCCAATAAAACCATACGTGATGCTATTTGACCTTCAAATAATTCTTAGCTGTTTTCTTAGGATGTGGATCGCCACTGAGAATAGTCATTTTTTGTTAGTGCAATTTTCTCCCAACTGGCTGGGAAATCGATTGCTTCTGCCTCACTGAGAAGAAGCAATCAATCCACCGTAGAAAGAAGATGCAGTGGTGAATGGTGATTATTGTGATATATGTGACCCCAACCTTTATCCTAATCCTTACCCTGACGAATTATCCTTTTTGCGAATAGTTGTATAGTTGCCTTTGTAACAATTATCTAGTTCACACATTTAACCTTACGTGCAGACAAGATAAGATGAATATATAAAAAAAGGAAAAAAAAGGAAATCACTGGTGCGCACTCTTAAGGGCTATCACAGTCCCTGATAGAGACAGTAAAAATTATTTAAATTTATTGAAACATTTTAAAATGTTTAATAGAGCTTGCGAAGAAAGAAATTAGAGTGAATAAAGATTAGAAAAGTAATTAAACTAAAAAATTTTGTTCACTAGTGTGTTTCAATCACCTTTTAATATATTTTTATATTTTTTTATATCACATTATTATTCACATCACGTTATTTAAAGTCACATTAATGGCACCATTTTTTAGTCCCCCGCTTATCATATAATTTCATCTGCACTTATTTATTTTGTCACTAAGCTGGCCTTTATTATTATATTTCAAGAGTTTGACAGATCAAATATAATATATTCTAAATTCACCAGCACTAAACCATAGTTTATATAATAACTAATTCATTTTGACTCATATTATTGGACCCCCTTTTTTTCAGTTCTAGAATTTTAACACTTTCTAATACATATTATTTCCAGACACATGTCTATTACGATTTGATCACTTTATTAATCATGTTCCAAAATTAGTTACTCGGGTTTGTAGTTCTATCGTAAGCACTAATTAATTTAATTTAATTTAATGTACTGTAGTTATTTATTATATTAATTGTAGCCATTTATTCACTAATTCTGACCACTATTATATTATAGTATTTATCAATTTACCATTCTCAATTTATTTGTATGGGTATTTAATTCCAGCCAAATTTATTAACCATAATTTACATCAATATTTATGTGTATGAATATGTAATTTCAATTGAATCCACAAATCATGATCTGATCATAATGTACTATGGAATTTAATTTAATTTAATATATAAGTTATTTTACAAAGAAAGGTATGAAGTGGGAAATATCCTAATATACTAAAATCTATGTTCATTTATATACAAATTCAAATTAATGGTGGATTTTAATCAATATAAATCATATATTTCGATAAAGGGATATTCAATGGGTATAACTATAATTTTGGGGGAATATTAATATATTTAATTCTAATGTTATTGTCAGTTCATTGGTGTATTTATCATTGTTGTACTATTAATGGACATTAGTATATTCCTCTTCTATTTGGACTTTAAGGTCACCATTGTTCCCACTGTGTTAATTGCTATTACACAGAAGGGAAAAGGTTAATATCAGGTGTTTTGCCGTTGTCCTTATGCACCATTGTATACCCGCACACATGAAGCCCTTTGATTGACACCCTCACTCCCAATCAACAGACTAGCCGCAATGAAGGGTTTGTCTGCGAGTGAGAGTTCCAATTGGATGTTAGTTCCCTTCAGATCCGCCTTCTCTCTATAAAAGAACTGTCATGCGAGCGCCCGGCATTTGCCTTGTTAAAGCTGACAGCGACACGCGCGTGTCACGGTATGCGGCTGCAAGCGCCGCACTTACCCTGTCAGACGTCTTCTTGGCAGCGGTCTTCTTCCTGCGGTGCTGCAGCTTTGGATTTCAGAGACTGTCACTGCACAGTGACAGTCTCCTATACTTACCAAGCCTGACCCTGCATCTTCAGCTGGTGTCCCACGTGTGTTCTGGCACCAGGATCAGCGGTGCCTCCTGTCCTTGGGCGCCACCATCTTGGAATACTCACGTGACGCTGAACTGCCAATGAGGATCCTCTTCTCCAGTCCTCCAGCCAATCAGTGCACAGGGCGCTCTATTTAAACCCTGTGCACTCTA
Organism: Limnodynastes dumerilii; assembly: GCA_011038615.1. Lineage (NCBI taxonomy): Eukaryota > Metazoa > Chordata > Amphibia > Anura > Limnodynastidae > Limnodynastes > Limnodynastes dumerilii. Next base: position 112,420 of record WWET01003807.1, on the reverse strand, counting down.
TCCTCAGTGACCAGATCTACATGGTCTTCTTGTAAGCTGGCTGTTCTGTGTCCTGCTCCTGCCTTGGTCCAGTCTTGTTCCTGCCTTGGTCCAGTCCTGCTCCTGCCTTGGTCCGGTCCAGCAACCTTGCCTCCAGTCCGGTCCAGCAACCTTGCCTCCAGTCCGGTCCAGCAACCTTGCCTCCAGTCCGGTCCAGCAACCTTGCCTCCAGTCCGGTCCAGCAACTCTGGTCCTGTGCCTTGCCGACTCTGGTCCTGTGCCTTGCCGACTCTGGTCCTGTGCCTTGCCGACTCTGGTCCTGTGCCTTGCCGACTCTGGTCCTGTGCCTTGCCGACTCTGGTCCTGTGCCTTGCCGACTCCGGTCCTGTGCCTTGCCGACTCCAGTCCTGTGCCTTGCCGACTCTGATCCAGTGCCTTGCAGATTCCAGTCTTGATCCAGTGCCTTCTCTATAAGTCCTGCCATCCTGGTCCTGCCGTCCCGATTCCGCTGGCCTGGGTCCTTTTCTGGTTCCAGTGCCGTGGTCTTCGCAGTCCGGTCCAGTAGTCTTGTGGTCCAGCTCATCCCAGCACGCCAGTCCGGCGCACCCCAGCACGCCAGTCCAGTGCACGCCAGTCCAGCGCACCCCAGCACACCAGTCCGGTGCACCCCAGCACGCCAGTCCGGCGCACCCCAGCACGCCAGTCCAGTGCACCCCAGCACTTCAACCCTGCATCCAGTCAAGTCCTGGTTCAATCCTGCATCCAGTCTCGCCTAGTCTTGTCAGAGTCCTGATCCAGTCCTGGTCCATTCCACAGTGCTATCCAGCCTTCTCATCCAATCAACCTCAATTTCACTGTCTGTCCTGGATCCTTTTCTGATTCCAGTGCCGCGGTCCTCGCAGTCCGGTCCAATAGTCTTGTGGTCAGCATGCAGCACGCCAGTCCGGCGCACGCCAGTCCGGCGCACCCCAGCACGCCAGTCCAGCGCACGCCAGTCTGGCACACCCCAGCACGCCAGTCCAGAGCACCCCAGCACTTCAACCCTGCATCCAGTCAAGTCCTGGTTCAATCCTGCATCCAGTCTCGCCTAGTCTTGTCAGAGTCCTGATCCAGTCCTGGTCCATTCCACAGTGCTATCCAGCCTTCTCATCCAATCAACCTCAATCTCACCGTCTACCACCCGGACTCATTATTTGCTACCTTGTCACACCTGTCAGTGTGAACCCCTGCTCACGGACTCTTATCCTCAATATCACTCATCCATTCCCCGTGGTCCCTCTGCCTCCTTGATCCAAAGACTGTTCACTATTATTGGTTACCCCTTTTTCCTGTCTTGTGCCACCATCACTATTAAAGTCAAACAATTATTTCACTTCACTCCTGCTCATCTGTTGCTTCCCTGGAAACCCGGGGCAGGTCCCACCATTCTTCGCAGTTCGTGACAGTGCGTATGCGTTTGCTCCATACCTCCGTTGCCTTAAGACTGTTCAATTCTGAGCTACTAGTTTTAAATTGTTCTATACCCTTAATCTCCCCTTTATCAATGGGCTTGTATGCCAAGCTAGGGATCCTTTATTTAGTCGCTAATTGTGCTGGACTATCCAACTAACTTATTTTTGACTAACACTGCACTAATGTTAATTAGTGGGCTTGTATGCCTAGCTAGGGATTCTTTATCTAGCTGCAATTTGTGCTGAATTATCTAACTAACTTACTTATTTCTAACTAATTTACTTTTGACCAATTTTGCACTAATGTGAAATTCTATCACTCACACTCTGTTTAAGATCCCCTCCATATTAGTGGGCTTACATGCCAAATAAGGGATTCACTATCTAGATGGAAATTGAAGCTAGATGGTTTATACATAATTATTAATCCCTATTTATCTGGTGGGGAAATTTACCTATATCCACCTCCTGGTATATTACGGGCTACTTTATTGTAAACTTGGCCTCTCAGTTATATAGCATTTTGGAGACCTGTATTGTCACAATTTTAGCCCTATGAATTGAATTCATTATCTTGGACTAGGGGAGATTTTTAATTTAAGGAAGAGGGTATATTGTAATCTATCATATATTGTAGCTTGATAATTAGGAGGTTGGAGCCTCTTGTTATTAAATCACTTTTCTAATCTTCAATCACTCCAATTTCTTTCTTTTAATATTTTGCAAGCTCTACTATATATTTTAAAATCTTTCAATAAAATTAAAGAATTTTTACTGTCTCTGGACCGGATTCAGATTTAATAACGCAGGTCACTTACGCATGCATTGCAACCCTAGCGTAGCAACAATCGGACGGAACTTTGTTCCGCTAAAGCAGGTGAGGGGAAGCATTTAAATTGTACAGTGTGGGAGGGGGCTCCCACACTGTGGCGGATCAGCGGTCATACGGACCGCTGACCCACGCATCTGATTTAATGCAGGCTTATGGCAGCATAAACTGCCATAAAGCCCGCACGACAGAGGGGAGTGACAGGGGATGTGCACTCACCTCTGTCTTGCGTTATTACAGACTCCTGCACGTATGGAAAGCGTGCAGGAGTCTGAATCTGGTCCTCTATCAGGGACTGTGATAGCCCTTAAGAGTGCACACCAGTGATTCCCTTTCTTCCCTTTTTTGATATTCTCATAATCACTAGAATCACAGCTGCACCACTGAACTTACATTTACATTTAGTTACTATTGTTAATAAAGTTAGGGCATCCTTCTCCCTGTGCCAGAGCAGAATAATCTATTTTCTATTCAAGATAAGATGAGTCCAGAATTCTGTACATGAGTAAGAGAGTGCCCTTTCCACTCATGCATGGAACTTAGTAGTGGCTTAACATACGCTACTAAGTCTGAATCCGACCCTAGGTGAGGATTTGCAAGGAGAATAATTCTAGTTGCTATGGGTAATATAAATTTTAGAGATTAAATTTTATATTGAAGAATCCTTGCAGCAAATAATTCAGGAGATGATGATTATGCATTTACTAAATGTATCAGGATTAGAATACAGATTGTAACTTTGGGGCTGATCCAGAGCTACGACGTTACACTGAGCGTTTTAATGCTCAGCATAACATCGCTGCTCTGCCCCGACACTCCCCCTTGTTGGAGTGTATTTACACTCCCTTACGCCGGCTGAAGGCTACCCTAACTTCAGCCGGCGTAAGGGAGTGTAAATACGCTGGGACAGCGGCGTTAGTAAGATAACGGCGCCCTCCCAGCCTAATTACCCTCCCTCCCCCAGCCTCCCTGCACTAACCTTTAGCGTAATAATGCTGGGGGACGCCCCCTCCAGCGTTTCTACGCTGAAGCTACGTTTCCGTAGCTACGCTGGGCAACATCTGCCTGGCGCATGCGCAGATCGGCTTTTTAGCTAAAATTGTAAACATGTACATTACACAATAAATCTGCTCGCAAGAGCACCAAAAATCTCATAGCCCCTCAAAATGCCCTGTGATAAACGATTTTCTCCCATTAAACTATTCATATTAACTCTTCTAATGGCTTTACTGGGCCCTGAACACCACAATACCCATTGCTTTCACTCTCAGTACCCAAGAGTATAAAACAGGATTCAAAACATATTGGGCAAAAAGAGGAGCGTGGCCTAGCTCCAGAGGCGCTGATTTATACCACTGCCAATCCAAGCTCCTCAAGGAACTTTGTTGTCAAATTTGCAGAAAACGAAGTAAGTACCTGTCTTACAGTTTTGAAAGTGCATTTTTTGTATGATTTAACTTTTTCTATTGCAATAAAATATTTTATTGCAGCACAAAACTAATCTTTTTCTTTTTCATTTGTTTTACAGGATTCTAAATTATACAGACATAAGCAGATGCCTGTAAATTAGCCGTCTTTTCATCAGTTGTCTCTGCACCAACCGCCTGTACTGCAGCTGTGATTTAACAAGCAGCTTCCACTCTTGCAGCGGTACTGCAACCCCCACTCCTCGTAGCCAATCACAACACCTCAGCATGGCTGATTGCCCATTTTATTCTTGCTCCTTTACACATCTCCTTCATTCCCCCATATACCTTCTTATACCCCTCCTCCTTGTTGCCCTCTTACTTACCAAGCTCATTCTCCCTCTCACTCTTTGGCATCATCTTCTCCCATCTCCTCTACTTCATCTATCCCGCTTTCACTCTGTCCTTCTTCTGAGGTGGTGCCTTTTTCTTTTTCTACTTCTTCTCCCTCATCCCCCCTGAATTTTTCTTCTCACATTCAGCTCTTCTTCCGGATCTTTTCATTACCTCTCCAGTTCCTCTGATTCATCTTGACTTGTGCAGCGCGGTAAGCAAGTGATTTTGTTACATGTAAATCTTCTCTTTCTTCTCTTTCTTCATTGTCATTCTTAATTCAATGTAAAAATGACAACACTGAAAATATATTTTTTGTGTGAAAACTTTCGCATATTATTTTCATACCGTATGCTGGTATATAGGGTATATAGGGTAAATGCTGGTAACATTTATAATAATGTTGCAAAGAAACATGTAACTAACCTGATAACTCATAATCATTGCAGCATATGTAAGACAGTGTTTAACATTACTTAATGAGGAGCACTGATGACAACAGTAAAGACTCTAGAAATACCCAAAAAAGTGTCATGTCCTGGGTTGCACTGAACAAAAAGATGTTGAAAAATCTTAGCAAATATATTTAGATTTCTAAAACAATATTTTTGCTTTTACCTCTCCAAAAAAGTTCTGCATTGCTGTCAGGCTGCCGGGGGGTCTCACTGTCCATGTCCTCGAACTTGTGGACCTCCTGTGTATCAGTCGCCTTGAGCGCCAAGCACGGCACAGAAGATGGATCATCCACAGCCCTCCCACGGTTAGGCCTGGTGTCCCAGATGTTACAGTCTCCCAGGAAGGGTTCTTACTAGGACACGGAGTCTAAACCAGGGCCAGGTATTCACTACAGCCGCTGATGATGGGGTTAGTCTTGGCTGCTAGCACCTGATATGTCGCCTCCAAGGGAAACCTGCAGCGTAAGCTCCTGAACTGGAACCCATACACATGAGACACAACCTGGAACCCTTATACACAGGACTGAAGGCAGGAACCCTCTCACAAAAGAATGCAGACTGGAACCCACACACTGTAAACAAGCTGGATACAGGAACCAGTGGAAGGAACCATAGAGTTAGTACAGATATCAAACAAAGCCCTCAAGAGGAGACCTGACCTACTGGGAGATGACACACACTGAAGGACAACAGGTCCAAGGAGGGAGTATGAGCGGGACAAGCAGGAGATGAAGAACAGCACAACGCTAAACAGGGAGCAGAGTCTGGTGGGTTGACTCACACTCACAGAGCACACACTGAGAGATGAAACATAGTGGTAGCAACAGATACTGGAGATAGTCTCTTGGGGTACACAAGAAGAGATGGTAACACTGAGTGTACACTACAACTGATGGAGTCCGGCACGTGGACTCTGGAATGCTGTGAGACAGTAAACACAACATGCACACACAGGAGATGAGCAGATGGAATTGCTAGCCCGATCAGGTATGTAGCTGGGGCTGAAGTTGCCAGCATGAGCAGCAAGCTACACACGCCGCATGTTTCACACAGATAACGGGGCAGACAACAGAGACAGAGAGGGCATTAGGAAGGCAAAGGGTAACACCAGGAATTAACAAAGGAAGCAAGATACACGACAAGATCCAAGGCAAGAGCACAAGGAGAACGCAATCACAATGGCAGGCAAACGCATGAAACCAGACTCTATAACCAACAATAATTCTTCCAGGCAACAGGATATTTAAAGTCCACTCCATCAATCAGCTGCGCCAATCTGGCACACCTCCAGATGATTATCCGGCATCTGAGAGAAACCAGGCACATAGAACCCAGACAGGAAACTTCACACTTTGCTTTTTTTTTTTTTTTACCTCTGCAGCGTGTAACACCAGAACTCATCTTTGAGGTAACATTTGAAGTCCTGCCATCTGCAAAGTAAGAAAACAAATAAATACTATTATTCAAACCAACTTTCAAAAACAAAACAGTTCTAAGTTTGAGAGTAAAATGATATAAAAATTCAATACATACATTTTATGGTCTTCATGCTGGGTCCTTCGGATGGGGCTATAGCGCTAATTTTATTGCAGATCTCCTCCCAGATCTGAGAATTGGAATCACCCCTGAAGGGCAAAAAATTGATAGAGGTAGTAAATGACTTCTGTTATATTTGAGCGCTGCAGCCAAAAAAATCTATACTACAGTATTGGTTACAAAAACCCGCTTCCCTTTAGTTTATTCAAAGACATGTTCTATTTCCTTTTCAAAATTTATTATTTAAAAACACTATTAATAAAAGAAAAATGGGTGGAAACATTTTTGGCTGTTATAAATTATTCTTAGATACTTTGTCATGTGATGTCAGACTGAGCATACATGAATAATTGAGGTATACAATTTGGTATGAAACTCATGTGTTTTTACAAGATCCTCCAAAAAATTTACTATTACTTACTTATCATAAATGGAGAGCTGTCCGAGTCGGTCTTCTTATTCTTCTTTCAAGCTATAAAAATGGACGTGTGTGTATGTTCCAGCATATCTCTGAAATGCCTGAAGCGATTTACACCAAACTTGGTACACATATGACTTACAATCTGGAAACAAATACTGTGGAGGTAAGACACCCCTAGCACCCCTAGGATGGAAAGCCGAAAAGCCCGACTCCCATTGTTTCCTATGGGAGCTATTCTGTCCTATGACTGCCATTCTGTCCTATGAGACTGGATGTGGCATGGTACCGGCAAAGGTCAAGTGGGGGTGGTCTAATAGCCCCGCCCATTGAAGACTCAACGTGACCACACCCTGCAACCTTATAAACAAGTCACCTTTGCTGACCACACCTACTGGTTTGGAGGTGATTTGAGTGCGTCTGAGGGCTGGAGAATGGAAATATCCTATCCCAGGGCTCTGCGCACAGCATAAATCTGGAATGCCATCAGTTGTGGAAGAGGAAAAACTTTTGGAGATCACTTATTTGGACAAAATTGGGGGGAGTGACAGTGGAGTATATATAAAAATGGACGTGTGTGTGTGTATGTTCCAGCATAACTCTGGAATGCCTGGAACAATTTACACCAAACTTGGTACACATATGATCTGGAAACAAATACTGTGGAGGTAAGACACCCCTAGCACCCCTAGGGGTGGGGGTGGAAAGCCAAAAAACCCAAATCCCATTGTTTCCTATGGGAGCCATTCTGTCCTATGAGACAGGGTGTGGCATGGTACCGGTAAAGGACAAGTGGGCATGGTCTAATAGCCCTGCCCATTGATGACACAGCATGACAACTCCCTGCAACCTTATAAACAAGTCACCTTTGCTGACCACACCCACTGGCTTGGAGGTGATTTGAGTGCGTCTGAGGGCTGGAGATTGGAAATATCCTCTATGCGCACAGAAAAAAGAGCGCTATACGCATCTTAGCCATATATATATATTTCTATATCTATATATATAAAAATGTACGTATGTATGTGTGTGTATGTTCCAGCATAACTCTGGAATACCTGAAGCAATTTACACCAAACTTGGTACACATATGACTTACAATCTGGAAAAAAATACTGTGTGGGTAAGACACCCCTAGCATCCCTATGGGTGGGGGTGGGAAGGGGGTCACATGTAAAAGTAATGGAAAACGACTGATATTAGTATCAAATTTATAGTTTTCGGGGTTGCTGAGATGAATAGTGACACTCCGATGCCGTTTAAGTCCAACTTCAGCCCCCATAAGCATGGGGGGTGAGAAGGGGTGAAAAATAAAATGTCCAAAATGACCGATATTACTGTCAAATCCATAGTTTTCGGGGTCGCTCACTTATTGGTGATAGATGTCCGTCCGAATGCTGGATAAGGAACAAAAACGTCACAGAGTGGTAATATTGGCTCCCATAAGACATACTAGGGGGGTTGGGGTCCCAGTAGAACCTCCCATTGGTGTAGGCTGGGCAGAACTTTAACAAAAGGGAGTCTGTTCTGAGTCTTCTACTGAATGGATTTGGATGACATCACATCATCACCATTTAAGAGGGACTGTCCTAATTTGCGGACCACAAAAGGGATGGTTTCAACAAATAAGGTCAGTTGTGGTGTAGTTTGGCCAGAAGAGGGCAGAGCTTATTTTGAATGTTGTTAAATAAAATTAAATGTTATTAACAAAAATTGTACATATTGTCAAGCTGTTTAGTATTTTCAAAAAGTTGACAGCTACATCCAACTCATTGAATTAATAACTTGAAGATTTAAACCTGGGCAACGTCAGGCACTTCTGCTAGTAGTGTGTAAAAGAAATAACAGATGCAGAGAGATTATTCCAAATTGTTATTTGTTCAGCCAGGGGTGAAGAGGCATCCACAGACTGCTCTGCCCTGAGAATTAGCCATTTCCTCTGTTTGTTCAGCA
>WWET01003807.1:84623-103591 GCA_011038615.1 Limnodynastes dumerilii | reverse complement strand
GGGGGAGGGGGGGGGGGGGGGGGGGGGGGGGTGACAGGGGAGTAGCAGACGAGTGACAGGAGGAATGACAGGGAAGTGAAAGGGGGAAGGTGACAGGGGAGTAGCAGAAAATGACAGGAGGAGTGACGGAAGAGTGACAGGGGAGTAGCAGAGGAGTGACAGGAGGAGTGACATCTAACTAATTGATCAATTAACTTTCTGTTTTAAACCCGGGCAATGCCGGGCACTTTTGCTAGTTTATTAATGCAATGTGCATTGTTGTATTTATTGGTATTTTCTCATAAAGATAATGGGCTGGATCCAGTCTTAAGTAAGTGATTGAAATTAGTTACTCCTGGGGTTAACCATGTTAATTGCAGGGGAGTAATATTTCATCTGTTGCAAGCAGTATTAGAGTTGAGAGGTGATGTTTCCTATCCCAAGTCTAAATAACAGTGTGATAGTAAAGCTGGTCAGTATCTGTGTGCAGTAAGCAATTCAAAAATATATCCCTGCATGCAAAGAATACAATTAACTTGACTCACCCTCCAATCAACACGGTTTAGCCCAGGAGTAACTAATTTCAAGCACTTAAGTCTGGATCCAGCCCAATGTTTCATACGTCTAAACGCATATTTTGATATCTTATCAATAAGAGAGAGAAATTAATGTTGGTATACAATATGTTTAAGAATGTGTTAATACATAATATTGATAGGACCGACAATATTACCTATAAAGATATTAAAAAGCACTTAATTAAAACTATTTTTGCTTTAAAAAAAGCCTTCTTCGTGATTCTTGTTATTATGTGACATAAAGATCAGAAAGCAATTTAAGGTTTACAACAGTACATGTTATCTAGAATTAGTGATGTATTTTCCATGCAACTTTTGATGCAATTGCGTTATTGAGTGCAATATCAACCTTATCCAGAACTGGAAGTATGTAGCAGATGCAGTCGAATGTGGATACAAGTTCATGAGAACATTAACATTGAAAACAACATTTTGTTTTAAGAAGGAGGCAGCAATTATAAAGAACTATGAGGAGGATAGTAACAAAGCTGTCCTAAAATGTCCCTCCAAAATCTATTAGTTGGAAACGAGTAGTCAGATAGATCTATTCTATGAACATGAAAATGAAACCTAAAAAACTAAAAACAATCTAACAAAATGAGAGAGAGCCTCAAAGCCCTAAAAGAGGGACTAACCACTACATAAACACCCCACCAAGACCTGACATTTTGAAAAGGCTCTGATTTTCCTTCTTTCAACACACCAACTTTAAAAACGGACTGATCACTTGCTGCTTAATATATCCCACCTCTTGATGATAATCTACTGTCTGAAAACGCAGGACTTACCGCATGGTGCTCTCCAGCTGTGCCCACTCTGCAGCCTCCTGTTCAGCTTCCTGCCTTGCCTCCGGTGCATGGGCGCCGCCATCTTGGATCTAGTCACATGATATGCGCCCTAGCCAACTATATCTCTGTCCAAGGAGTCACATGACCAGATGATCCAATCCAGGTCAAGGGCGCTCTATTTAAACCTGCTGCATGAGCAGTCTTGTGCCAAAACAACTTGTTCACTCAAGGTGCCTGGTTTATCCATGAGCAGCACTGCAGCATTCATTGTTAAGCCTGTCAAGTCTGTTTCAGTCAAGTCTGTCAAGTCCAGGTCCTGTCCTGGTTAAATAAATCCAGTCAAGTCTGTCAAGTCCAGGTCCTGTCCTGGTTAAATCCAGTCTAGTCAATATTGTCAATTCCAAGTCCCGTCCTGGTCAAGTCCAGTCCAGTCATGCTTGCCAAGTTCAGATCCAGTTTTGGTCAAGTCCAGTCCAGGTCAAACCTGTCAAGTCCAAACACAGTCCTAGTCAAGCCCAGGTCAAGCTTGTCAAGATCATTTAAGTCCAGGTTAAATCAAGTATCGTTCCAGTCCAGGTTCAGTCCTTGTCAAGCTTGTCAAGTTCATTCCAGTCCAGGCCCAGTCCAGGTTAAGTCAAGCCTACCAAGTCCATTCCAGTCTGGTCCAGTCCAGATCAATTCCAGTCCAGTTCCAGTCCTAGTTCAGTCCAGGTCAGGTCAAGCCTATTCAAGTCCTTTCTCATCTGTGCCAATACTTGTCCCATCGAATCACTGCCAGTAGCCCATGAGCAAACCATATATTAAGCTGTCTAGCTTCCTGTATTCATCTGAACCTCTATCACGTTCCTGGGAACCCAGAGCGGATATCCTAACCCATCAGTCCATGATATTCTATGTTATATGTATACATATTTCTTTTACCATTTTTTAAAATTCATTTTAAAACCAAATCACAAAGATGTTTTTTGAAACATTAAACAAGGCTTTAAAACCTGCCATGTTGATGATCTTGGTTTTTTATTTTGAGGACACCACATTAGTTTTCATAGTAACACCTTTTCCTGGATGGGTGTCATGCTCAATGCTGGTCCAAAAACACACAACACCAGACAAGAAGAATGGAGTCGAGGAGTGCAGGAGTAGTACAACTACCTATAGTGGTAGTAGTGGTGCAACTACCTATAACTGAACACAATGGTGATGAACAGGAACTAAGGAGACAAGGAGTACTGAACTGGTGGCATGAGGAGTTAAACTGGAGACATGAGAAGTATCAACAATTGGAGACACGAAGAGTATCAGAGAACTGAAACCAATGGACACAAACATGACAAGGAATCAGGAAGTCAGAACACACAAGCAAGCTCAGGGACACAAGTCAGCAGATGAATTAAACCTGCTGCTCTGATACAAGATGCACAGGGTATTAGAATTAAATAGACACCTAGGATCTGATCCAGAACTAATAATTTCAGTTGACTTACATAAATAGCATGCATAAGTTGGGCTGAGAGAGCATTCTACACATGAGTGCAGCAGAAGTTATGCATCTGATCTTTGTGCGTACATAACACAGATCTCTATGTTAAGCATTCCATCTTACGGCGTGCCAACCCTATGTGCCACTGAATATATACAATGTAGGTGGGGTGTATTTTAATTTTACAGTATGGGCATGGCTATGCATTTCCATCCATGCATGTATTCCGTACACACAGGGATCCCTGTGAAAAATTAAGGCAAGACTATGGACATGGAATTCAGTTAAAATCCGTCCATGAGAGGGGAATGTCATGGGAGTGCAGTGACCTCTTACGTGTTAATAGTACAGTATCTTGGCTTGTCAAAACTAGCGCTGGCTACAACATAGATATATAAAATATACATTTTATATGACAGCCACAGCATAAACTGGTTTTCCTCATAAGTATTAGGCCATACTTATCTGTTGTATATTCACCTTTAAGTTCTATGAACTTATATTAACTGTAATTGTAAAAGACTACAATAATATAGGAAATGCAATAAAATCAATCAATAAATTTAAAGATCCCATTTCATCCCATAATAAATATGTCTTAAAAGATTTGCTAAGAAAAGTCTCCTAGATTCTTCTCAGCATATCATAATAACCATTCATTGCAATCTTGTTGGTCTTAATTATTCTCTAGTTCTTACACCAAAAAAGATTGTTTTCGACATAAGAAGGTTTTGCTACTGAAGGAGATCATAAAGCAACCGTACAGATGAATGCCCACCTGCAGAAAACATATGCCAACAATCAGCAGATTAATGTTAGCCTACGGCAATTTAATGCAGAACAACAAGAAAACAATCACCTGTTGGCAGAGGCAAGTAAAGCAACATTCAAGGAGCAGCATGACAAAAAACAGATGTCTATAAGAGCGCAGCGAAAGACACTGACAAAAAAGGCCATGGTCCGGATCCAGAATTAATACAGACAGCTGACGTACGCACGCACGGTGGATATATGTGTGGTGAGTCAGTTTCAGAATGCAAATCGTACAGTAAGGGCTATTCCAAGAGAATATTTAAGGTAGAGTTTTGGATATGGAAGGCCCTATGTGTGAAGGGAGGGCATGGGGTGTGTGCTACGTCACACATACGGAATATAGGATAACAAATTCCGTATATTGCAGAGGCCATCATATGGAATCTGTCCTTAATTCTGAATTCGGTCCTGTGTCTTTTGAAGGGATAATCTCCTTACTTTGTAGAAGTAGATGATATGCTGTAAAAATGTATATGCTGTGGGAAAATTATTTACCATCTTTAAAAGAACTATATTCCAATGATTACCAAATATTACTTCATTGCTTTGAAGGCTTACAAATATTACTTTGATTTATGTGACCTGATAGCTCAGAGAACTACCTATCATGTGCAACCAAAACTGTCTTTATACAATGGACTTTGTATTTAAAATAAACATGAAAGTGAAGTCACAGATGTTTGACTTTAAACATCTCTAATCAATTGTTCCCCGCCCTATCATAGAAATGCTGGTAAAATATAGCCTATGGTAAAGAATTACATTACATAATACATTTACAAAGACTCATAACAAGTCTTACTCTCAGATACCATGAATGACTATTCACAATGTATCAAAGAAATGATCATTCCTTTTATGGAGAAGATAATTTGGAACAGCAATTTTTATCATATTTTTACAGCACCATGTTCCTTGGCATAAACCTTTAAAACTTCGACTTGTCATGATAATGTGTCAAATACAGACATTTGAATTTTGTTGATATTTTTTGTTGATATTGTTCCATGTATTTCTGCCATTTTCAATATTGACCATCCTAATCAATCAGAATGCATTCTGACCCATCTAGACAAGAGGAAGAATGTTTCTAGTCAAGAAACTGGCCTGTGTTTGGAAGTAGGAAATACATCTTTGTCAATTTACAGTATAGACAATCACTGTTAGGGCCAGATTTACTAAGCTGCGGGTTTGGAAAAGTGGAGATGGTGCCCATAGCATCCAATCAGATTCTAGCTCTCAATTTCCTATTACATATTAGAGAATGTCAGCTAGAATCTGATTGGTTGCTATGGGCAACATCTCCACTTTTTTAAACCTGCAGTTTAGTAAATCTAGCCCTTAGTATGCATTAATTCAGACTTGAACACTTTACTGCCTGCTTAAGGAAGGGTTTAGAGGCTTGTTCCTCTGGTGAACAGATAAGGGCATCAGCTGTCTTGTATTTCCTAACAAGACAGAAGATGATCACCAATATGAACCATGAAAATAAAGGCAACCTGTAGTAGTTTCTTTCTCCAATTGTATAGCTGCATGAAGATGTTTTTGAAAGAAAGCAAAATAAGTGGATTGTGAATCTTTTTGTGATAGCTTCAGATGATAAAAGTCTTGATCAGACTTTGGTATTGGTGGTTCAATGGGCATGATTCATAAAAGTGCACATAAAAATCTGGAATTTTTGGCTGCCATAATAGATGGCAATATGCACATTTGCATCGCAACTAAAACATTGTGGTCAATTGAATCAGGCCCAATAGCTCAAGGCAGTAATGGGAGTGCAATAGTAGACAAATCCTAGATGAATTGGTAATTATGATTAGCTAAACCTAGAAATCACTGGATTGCCTTTAGAATCAGTGCTTGTGGCCAATCCGGAATCACCAAATCAATCTTCATAACCCAATTTCAGAAATACTCAAATACTTTTATTTAATAGAGATTGTGTTCTTGAACTTATTGGCAATGGAAGCTGATATCAGGAGAATTGATAAATGTATTGGATGCGCAGGCCCATCCTTTTGAAAAACCCCTTGGTGACATCTTGGTAACCATCCAGCTCTGTAGCCATACATGCCCTAGATCAACCAGCCAAGTATTCTTGCAGGATGAATTCCTCCAACCGTTTGTAAAACAGGGAGCCACCGAGCACCTGATTGTCTGCAAAACGAGTCCAGTCAGACCACGTTTTTGCAAAGTGTCCGGGTCCAATGACTTCCTGTAAAGAGGAGGAAGGCTAAAAAGGAAATCAATGGGGGCCTATTAAGGAGAGACTACAGCAAGGAGGGCAATACTGTGCCGTGTCCTGCAAGAACTTCTCTTGACGATCAAAGAGGTAGGGCCCAGGCAAGAGGGGGCTTATAAGCCTAATTCCTCAAGATCTCCCATCAAGTCTCTTGGATCTCCCGAGCAAAACATCATAACATCTAAACATTAAATAACTTACCAGCACCTCACAATCCAGGGTTTAACTTCCTTCAGGCTAAAAGATTTAACCCTCAGTTTTCCTATCCTGAGCTGCATTCACATTTTGTGTACATGGTGACGCTTACAATCGTATTTGCAGCCTTAGCATTTGAGTACCAATGTAGTTAGTTCACTATTCTAAACAGAATTACACAAACACCTGCAATTACACACGTATACAGGTCTGTGCGTATCCACCACATGTACTTGTTTTTTGATATGCCGTAGGTGTGCAAGAGATAGAAAGACATTTTAATATTGCATTTAGTTTAAAAGGTAAATAATTAATGCCACATAAACACAGAAAAAACTGAAGACATAGATTATGGACTGGATCTAGAAGACCGCTGCCGCTGCAGTCTGAGCTCCATCCACAGCAGTAGTTTGTGCGAGGAAAGACAACTCTCCACATACAAATAGACTGCCGAACATAGGACAGATATGCTAGCACTGAGTTCTATTTATAAACTCTGACGTTCCCATGCTGACAGAGGTTATAAATAGCACCCAGTGTCAGCATATCTGTCATTAGTAGGGGGATGTCCTGGCAGCAGGACATGTTTCAGCGTCAGTACTAGGTTTGTTTTTTTGCCAAAACTTCTACAGAATTAAAAGCTTGAAAGATGGGATCCTTTACAGATAAAGATCCCTTCCAAGCAGGTATTATTTTATGCATTTTTAAAAAAATTTTATGTAATGATTGATTTTACTATAACGGGCCGACCCTTTATTATAATGTATCACTACTGGAAACAATACAGTTGGTTCTCCGAGGGATGGTGTAAGATTTTTACGGAAGCGCAGGTACAATGGTCGGCTACTGGGCATATTTGAATGACAAAAACACCTTTTCACATTTAAATATTGTGGAACTCTCAGTTACATTGGCACAGCACTGTCAGATGCGCTCACAGTCGAGATGGCCAGCCCCATCTTTCTGTGCGCACTCCTGTTGTGAGCATGCGCAGTGCTCATTTTGGCTGAGCTTCTGTCGGAAAAACAGGCAATCTGTTCTGCACCATGATCAGCTCCATGTATTTTACTGCATGAGCTGCAAAGTGCCTGGTGTACACACCATGATTTGTGTTGGTTGCAAAAAGAATTTTTTTGGTTTCACTAAATTTTCTAAACATTTATATAAATTCAATATAATATGTTGTTAAATAGCATACATTTTACATAGTTTTTAAATAGTTTTCTGCATTTTCTTTTATGACTATCAAATTAATTTTATTTTTGTTAAATGAATAAACACATTAAGAAATCTTTAGATTTAAAAAAAAATCTTTAACATTTAAAGTATCATCAAGAAATTCAGGTAATTTATTGTCCTTTTAGATTTCTGTTCTTTTATATACCAAGAGTAGCAAAAGAAAAAAGTAAAGAAGAAAAGGGAAAAACACCCCACACCATCTGAATGGCTTGTAAATAGCTACTTATTTGTGGTTAATAGCTACTTTATAGCCAATTCCAAGCTTATATATAGAAATCTAGTAGTAGCCAGAACTTTGCTTTATATGACACATCAGGTAGTCGTACCTCTGAGGCATTTATTTTTAATCACGCTAACAGGAGGTTACTGAAATGAAAAACGACATTCTTCAGTACTGTGGGCAATACAATTTTGTAAATTAAATGTTGACTGGCCCCAAAGCATTGTTCCTTGTAAAGCAAACTGTGCTTTTTTCACAAATGAAAAGACTCTGCATATGCTGTTAATTAACATGTAAAATGTTTCTTCATTTTATTTAAATTCATTTCAAATGAAAATGTAAGGTTTTACTTGCTATGGATTAAATGTTTGTAATCTTCCCCTATTAAAGTGTTTTAATAGTAGATTCTTTTATTGTTTTGGTAAAATAAGCTGTTTTATTGTTAGTTGGGCCAAGACTTCTACATGCCAAAAGGGGTTTGTGTTAAGACTTCTTTTGTTTGTTTGCTTTCGTCTGCAAGAGAAAGGGGGGAGAGAGGTATAAAATGACTGAGGACCAGATCCAGATCTCTGAACGATAGGTGATTTCCGCAAGTTTCCATGCATTAATCCCCCCGTCATTCATTATTTTGCATTCATGGAACCCTGGGCTATTCATCGGAATGCAGGTCGCATGGATATTGCTTCCGTAAGTCTTGCAGTTCCATATGTGGGGTGGGCCAGACCTCTGTGCGTACTTTATATGCCGGTGGACTGGCCTTTCTATGCAAATCAAACAGCAAGGCTTGATTTTACCTCTATGTACAATAATCTTGTCTACACGTGACAAGATAAGGTAGGGTTCTGAACACATAACTAGGTGGGAGGGGAGTGACATGATAGTGCATTACTCTCTGACGTGTGGACTTTCAGACTTTCAAGTGCAGAGGTCTGGATCAGATCCATAGAGAATAAGAAATAAAACAAAAAGGTAGTGGGGATGTTTGAGAGTAACAGCAAAAAGGGAGCAAATCTGCACCTGTACAAAACTGTTGAAAGCAGTAGGGGGAACATTTTAAATGTGCACAAAACATTTCTGTTGAAGGATATATATATACATTGCTCGATGTGAGGCGGTATACAGTGGTACCGTTGCTGTCCCCTTTGGTTTGATTGAAAACTACACATTCTCCTTCTATTTTCTGTGTTTCAATACGTCCTCTTCTAAATGTCTTTACCACTACAAAAAAGCCACTGCCACTATTATAATTATTTAAAGCCTTGACCACAATGGGCCTGTGAGGATGCATCCAGAGGCAAGCACACACCAGCTTGTCTCTGGATGATTTTGCTCTGCACATGCGCTTGCGATTGAATTTATTTATTCTATTATTTCTTTATTAACAGGGTTTTATATAGCACCATCAGATTACGTAACACTTTACAATTTAGCAATCATTATAACAAGACTGGGTGGTAACACACAAACTGGTTGGGTAAGAGGGTCCTGGCACAAGCTTACACTTGATAGGTTATTGGGGAATGATACATAAGGGCAAGTGCTATAAATTACACAACAGACCAGTCAGTGTGCATGGCAGGATTGCTCAGTGCTCTGTATGGACCATATTTACAGATCCGGGTAAGTTAGGTGCTGTCACCCATCCTGTCCCTATCCCGCCCCCCGTTTTTAGGTACTTTTTGGCACTTACGAGTGCCACCGGGCTACCTTAACTATCGGTGCAATGCCTCTCCCCGCCTAATCCCCGCCCTCCCCGGCTAATCTAAATCCCTCCCCGAGGTGGCATTACCCTTTTTCTACTTAAAAAACTCAGTGCAGTCTTTAAAGACCGCACAGAGACAATCTACGTACGGAACTAGAACTTTACTAAGGATACGCAGAAGCGTATGCTTCTTAGGTGTGAATATGGGCCTGTGATCCAGTCACACAGCAGTGTTAGTAGCAGAACCAAGGGGAATTTTAGTATAGAGGGAAGGTGAACAAGTTTGTGTTAATAATGAAAGGAAAGACATAATTTAGTAGTTGTAAATAGTGTAGACAAATGTTAAGTAGGTTGAGGAATTTGGTACGCTTGTCTGAAAAGGTGAGTATTAAGGGTGCACTTGAAAGTTCAGAGTAGAGGATAATTTTAGTGCTTTAGGAAGGTTCCAGAGAGTGGGTGCAGCCCGGGAGAAGTCCTATAGCCGGGAATCTGAGCATTTGTTTAGTGTCGAGGAGAGCTGTATGTCCTATGAAGATCTGGGAGGGTGAGCTGGGATGTATCTTGAGATAAATGAGGAAATGTATGTCCTGTTGATGGCTTTGTAGGTTAGTAAAAGGATCTTGTATTCTATTTTATAAAATACAGGTAACCGATGTAGAGACTGACAGTGCGGTGAAGCTCTTGAAGAGTGTTTTGCAATGAAAATCAGTCTAGCTGCTGCATACAATATAGACTGTAGGGGGGTTATTTTAAAATGTGGGAGTTCAATAAGGAGACCATTACAGTAATCAATGCGGGAGATGATTAATGCATGAATGAGAATTTTTATTTAGTGTCTTATGTGAGATATTTGTGTATTCTGGAAATGTTTTTAGAGGTATGTAACAGGATTTAGAGACAGATTCTACGTGAAAAACAAAGGACAGTTCAAAGTCAAGGATAACACCTAAGCATCAAGCTTTAGGAATAGGGATTATTTCAGTGTTGTCGACAGAGATAGAATGGCCAGTTGGATAGCTTTTATTAGCAGGTGGAAATATTATTAGTTAAGTTTTAAACAGATTCAGTTTGAGATGGCGGGAGGACATCCAAGAAGAAATGGTAAAGAGGTAATCAGTAACATGGGCCAGCACAGTAGGTAAGAGTTCAGGAGTGGATCGATAGATTTGCATATCATCTGCATAGAGATGATACTGAAATCCAAGTAACTTTATTAGCTGTCCAAGGGAAGTTGTATTAATAGAGAAGAGCAATGGACCCAACACTGAGCTTTGTGGTACTCCAACAGAAGAGCAGTGCTGGTGGATTCAGAAAAGGGAACACTGAAAGAGTGATTAGATAAGTAGGATGTGAACCAGGAAAGAGCTGTGTCCTGAATACCCAGGAATTGCAAAATTTATATGAGAAGAGAGTGATCAACAGTATCAAAAGCAGCAGAAAGATCTAGTAAATTAGGAGAGAGTAGTGTCCTTCAGATGTAGCAGTGATTAAGTAATTGGCCACCTTGGTCAGTGCAGTTTCTGTGGGGTGCCAGGAACGAAAGCCTTATTGAAGAGGATCCAGAAGATCGAGTGAGGCAAGTGTAGGCAAGTCTCTTCAGCAGCTTTGCAGAGCATGGAAGCTGGGAAATAGGCCAATACAAGATCTTGAGCACTGAGGGAAGTTAGTGGATTTAGGTACAATGCAAGATCTTGAGCACTGAGGGAAGTTAGTGGATTTTGCACTGGAGGGCTTAGTAGGTTGTTAAAATGTGTGAAATAGGCATTTGGTCTTAGAAACCTGAGTAGAAATGAGAGATTGAAAGAAGGATTATTTGGCCTTGTCGAGAGCATTTCGATAAATGTGAAAAGTATTACTGTAAGTTAAAAAGTCATGGGAAGAACAGGATATGTGCCAACAATGCTCTGCTTTGCGGGAGAGTCTTTTACGATTTCGTGTGTCAATAGTGTGCCATGGCTGACAAGTTGCCATTCAAACGGGGTAGCTAGAGCGACTTAATCATGACCAGCTGCTACGGTTTGGTTAAGGTGACATACTACCATAGCAAGAGAGTGGAAGTTAGATATTGGTGACATTAGTTGTTGGACTGATTGAGAAAGTTGGTTGATATTAACAGCGTTAAGATTTTTACGGGTAACTGAAGGTTTAATAGAGTTATACAGCAAAGGAACTAGTGGGGGACAGTTTGCAAGTGGTAAGGTGATGGTATGAGACAGGGTGAGGAGAGTTAGTAAGATCAGAGACTGGGCATAGTTTAGAGAATGACAGATAATGCAATTGCCATCCTTATGAGTTGGTGAATCACTCCATTGGGAGAGACCAAGCGATGAGAGAAGAGCTTAGTGCCATCAGGAGATGATGGATTGTTAATGGGGATATTAAAATCACCTATGATAATGGTAGGTATGTCAGAGGATAGGAAGTAAGGGGGCCACACATAGAAGAGTTTAAGAAATTGTTGGCAGGATGTATTGGGGGGGGGGGGCGATAGATCACAGCCACACACAGAGAAAAGGGTTTGAAAATGCAAACAGTATGTATTTCAAAGGATGTGAAGATAAGTGAACGGACATTGGGTAGTACTGTGAATGTGCAATTTGGGGAGAGAAAATGTACAACCCCACCTCCTCGTCTGTCTCCAGGCCTGGAGGTATGAGTAAAATGGAAAAGTACAAGAAAAAAGGCGGGTATACCACTTTAAAGCACTATGTAGCCTGCAGCAGTCACCTAATCCCGGAAGGTGCCCTAACCTTCCTAGAAATTGCAAATATAGAAAACGTTTGGTGGATCAAGTAAAAGCACTGGTTAAGTGTGATAAAAAATAAATGACAAAACTAACAATGATTAGTGAATTAAAACAACAAATTTAGCAATATGAAACAAATAAAACTCAATACATAACGGCATATAGAGATGGACTAATTGTTCATAAGTCCTAGATTGCGGTGATGTGATGGTAGCTTTTATGGAATTGCTTCCAAATGTGTCCAAACACCATACATGAAAGAGATATAGAAATAGATGAATAAATATATGATAGGTCAATCAAATGAAAAATCTGCCCAGTAAATTAAAATAATACTTTACTATTATATATAAAGAATAACAAGGCATAAATATCAAATAAAACACAATTGACCATAAGACAAAAAACACACAATAAAATAGAGTCCTCTAGGAACGCTCCGACCCCAGTGTGTGGGTGGTATAGTAGACGGAACAGGAGTCTCTGATACAGCAGGCTGGGACACGCAGCCGACGATCGGGAGAGCGCTGTGGACAGTCTAAGAACACTGGAGCCGGAGGGAACGTCAGGATACTCCACACCAGATTCAGCTTAACATGTTTCGGGACATTCCCTTTCTCAAAAGCGGTCCGGAGAGGTGGAGGTGAGTGTTTAAATAATTTTCCAGCTAAAGATTTCCTCCTCTTTCTGGGCGGTACTAAGATGAACTTAACCCTATATGTCGCTATGTACTAATTACCTTGGTGTGCAATAAGCGCTATTGCACACATATAAATAATAAATTAATCTTCCATAGATAAAACATGCATGAAATATAGATAGAATCAAATTCATACACAATCGTAAATTACATGATATACATAAATAAATAAATAAGTGCAATATAGAAAATGACTCAATATGAAAAATAGCTATTGTAAATAATAATGAACATGATCAAAATGTTTATAAACTTGTATTAATAAGAAAATGTGTGTCCACCATATATGCGTCTTTAATTATCATCAATAATAAAATAATAACAAAACAACAAGATCAAATCATAGGTGGGACGTATTAAAATAGATCTCATAAAAAAAATGCTCAATATATGAAACAAGACATGAATAAAATACAGCTGTGGCATAAATATTGCAGAAAAAATATATAAAATATATAACAATGCTAAGAATTACTCCGATAAATGGACCATCTATGGTCTTAAGACGAAAACTACATTATTATACAATTCATATGTTTAAAATAAATACTGCATAAGTTTCAAAGTAATAAGTGCATAAACCAATACACAGGGCTGAAGCCGTGATAGTATAACAATTATATAGGAATAAAAGAGAATGAGTTCATTTTCCAATAAAAACAGATTGATGATTAAATCATCTTGGATTGCTCATCAGGGTCTCCATATAACATGAATTACCCTGTTTGATTTTCATGACACATATATAAAGTGAACAATGCTTAAGTGATAAGGACTGGGTATCGAAAATTAATACAGAAATAAATAAAAATAAATGGTGCAAAATATATTAGAATTGGTGATTAAAAGTGAAATAAATAATAGTTTTAAAATAAAAATGAGGCAAGTGGATGATATGGAACTGAAGAATATCATCAGTATCATGAATTAATTGTACTTAAGGATCATCCAGAACGAAATGATTTGTGTCTAACCATGGTGGGATACCCCATTCTATAATCTCTGTATTCGGCAAGATGTCGCACCTAAATGATAGGAGCCAGTAAGCATCCTTATCAATAGGTGCTGTAAGTCGCTAATATACAAAGGGATAAAATTCTGAATGATTCCAACTACAAAAATGGTAACCTTGGTTGAAAATAGTTACCCAGCAATCACCCTATTTAATATAGAGCATGCATATCTTAAAAGGACTGTGAATGATGAAAACTAGTCATGAATTATATTAGTAGTACATGAAAACTATTTAAAATCTAACAGGAGAATAGTATATAGCAACTCTGAACCCGATACAAAATAAATGAAATAAATAAAATAAAATAAATTAAAAATAAATTATATATTGTTATAGGAAACAATTTAATCATCAATAATATATCTAGCAATGGTGAGGGACCACACTCTCTATTCTCTAACACTAATTTGTGACCACACCCAAGGTTTAGGAGCCTGCAAGCATCCTTATAATTGGGTGTAGTAAGGGACCAGACATATTCGGAGTGAATGCGATGGACAACAAATGGTCTTTGTAACCCTCTGCCTACAAAAGGTAAGTTGAGAGTATTATATAGAAATTATACCATCAAATGAGTACCATACATAAAACTAAAGTTTTACTTTAGTTACTAAAGTTAACAGTCCAATAAAGACATATTCATAGAGGATTGTAGTAAACAGAACATATTCCTTTTTAGGATTAGGGGGTATTGATAGTCAAGATAAAATAACCACCCTCAAACAGCAATCTAGTGCTCAATCTAATTAAAAATGGAACACATCTACATTGGAAGAACTAAATAAATCCCTTCCACTACAATGATATAGGCTCAAAACCAAGAAAACGTGGTAATATTAATTGTTAACCGTCTTCTTCCCTGCTACTCTCAGTATGTAGAGAGGAGTACTTACCGTATGGCACAATCCTTGACCTACGACTCCTGGTATTCCCTGGAAGTCCCCCAACCAGGTACTAACCAGGCCCTTCCTGTATGGCTTCCAAGGTCAGATGGAATCAGGCTCATCCAGGAGGGTATGATTGTAGGTAAATCATGCTTTCGGGTTCTGTCCCACCCCTTGTAATGAGAGAAAAAGAATATTAAAGGATGACATAGATCACAAGAACCACTTCAGCTCGAATTCTTGATTAAGCCCATGTGGATGTAAAGAATTCAAGTTGAAGATGTATTCCATTTCTTTTCTGGCCAGGGCAGATCCGGAGTCATATATCCGCCAATGAGGATTTACTTTCTTAATAGCACAGAAACTGCCTATTCCTGCGGGATCATTGTTATAATGTTCCTTAAAGTGGGATGACATAGGATGCACCTCAAGACCATTTCTGATATTCCGGAGATGTTCTGCCCATCTAATTTTTAAGGGTCTGGAGGTTTGATAATCTTTAGTGGGGTCCCCTCTTAGTTTCTTATATGTCTTTTGCTTTTGTATCTGTTTTATTATCTCTTCTTTGTATTTGTTAGAATCCATTAAAACAATCCCACCACCCTTATCCGCTGGTTTAATTATTACGTCTTCTTGTTTTTTTAAAAACTTAAGAGCCTCAATTTCTGCCTTAGTAAGGTTGTTTGCGTTGGTTTTCATCCCACTTTCATTTTTATTTTTAGGTTTATTATCCTGTAATTTATGCAAATCATTGGTGATTAATTTTTCAAATGTTTCAATAAAACTTCCTTTTTTATGGCGGGAAAAAAAGGTAGATTTTGATTTAAAAGTTTGAGTCCTAGGAAGTGGTTTAATATTTTGGTTATTTTCATTAGTTGAGTTATTATGAAAGAAGTTCTTTAAGGTCAGTCGCCTAACAAATTTCTGGATATCAAAAAAATATTAAAAGAATTATAGGTATTGCTGGGGGCAAATTTTAGGCCACGTTTCAGTACTTGTTCCTCATCTGTAGTTAAGGGATGAGAGCTCAAGTAAAAAATTTGAGTGTCACCGTTATTTTCCTTATTCTCTCCATCATTATTATCTCCTGATTGTATTTTCATAAGATGTTTTTCATCTTTAACCTAATTCTTTTTCATTTATTATTCCCACCTCTGTTCCCTCTTTGGAATTTTTTATGGGGGATACATGTGTTGGGAGTGGTTACCAGTATTGGCCTCTTCTGTCCCTCCCATCCTCTAAAAAAAGAGTGCTCCTAGGGTGTACCATACTCCCTCAAGGGATCAAACCTATTCTGAGCTGGGGGGTAGTGGTAATCCCTATTGTATTCAGGATATTTTGAATAGGGATGTTGAAACGGATAATAATTGCTATTTCCCTTTTGGTAGTAGTAGTCATTTCCTTTAAAGCCCCCTCTTTTTGGGTAGAAAGGACCATTGTTTCTCTGTTGGTATTCACCTTTGAATTGAATTGTGTTTTTGTCTTATGGTCAATTGTGTTTTATTTGATATTTATACCTTGTTATTTTTTATATATAATAGTAAAGTATTATTTTAATTTACTGGCCAGATTTTTCATTTGATTGACCTATCATATGTTTATTCATCTATTTATATATCTGTTTCATATATGGTGTTTGGACACATTTGGAAGCGATTCCCTAAAAACTACCATCACATCACCGCAATCTTGGACTAGTATACTAGTGTTGCTAGGCACAGGAAGGGACTTGATGACGCAATTTGTGGCATCAAGCCCCGTCCCGACCCCTTATTTCAAGTAAAAACGGGGCAGTATGAGCCAGAAGGCGGAGCCTAATGACGCGATTTGCATAACCCGCGTCATTAAGCCCCGCTCCCTGCATGCGTCGCTAGCTTCTCTCAGGGATCTCCCGGAGGGAAACTACCAAAAGTCGGCAACCACGGTATAATATGTCTGCTGTTGCAACAAAAATTTGAAACATACTTTGGGCTGATGACCTTAATAATTAACTTTGAAACAACTTTAGTGATATTGGAAATTAACTTTTCCACCATCTAGACACTATTGCAATTATGCATGTATGGTATATGTATATGCATATAGTAAAATGTATTTGAATTAGAGTTAGGAGTAAGAACAAAAAAGACCTTGGCAAAAACATGTTAAAGTTCAGGGGGAGAAAATTAAAAATATTGAAACAAAGAGTCAAAAGGTGATGTTATGTAGCTTAACTCTAATTTAGAGTTTAAAATGTAACTATTCAGTACTTGTGTCCAATAAGCAAAATCAGTCAGTATTGCCCTTGCAGTTTACCCTACTAACTAACAGTGGTTCAGAATACAGACAAGGAGCATCAAAGTCATGACTTACTTACTCACTACCATGCTCTATAGGCTCCCTTTCTCGCTTATCTTTTTAAAGTTTGAACTTTTCTGGAGGCTTTGGCACAGACATTTCTTTAATATGAGACACATGGCGGATGGTAAATTCTGGAATGTTATAGGGTTCTTTGACTGATGCCCAAAATATATATCTGTTTCCTGAAAATCATTGGAATCATTGGAAAAGTGAAATTCAACTTGCAAACTTTCCCTAACCAGCTCTACTCCTTTGCTGTATAACTCTATTAAACCTTTGCACGCACGTAGAAATTGTTCATATCAACCAAATTTGTCAATCTGTCCAACAACTACTGTCTCCAATTCCTAATTTCCACTCTCCTGATATGCCAATGTCTCACCCTAACCAAACCCTCACAGCTGCCCTTGATCACGTTGCTCCAGTTACCCCTTTTGCACCACCATGACTTCTGGCATACTAACAACACACAAAACCTTAAAGGACTCTCCTGCAATGCCAATCCTACTTTCAATATCTCATTGTACAGGCTTCTAACCCTAAATGCCTCTTTTGTATATTTAGCTCCCCTCTAAGTTCTCCTGTGCAAGATCCACCAACTTCCATCAATGTCCAGGAGCTAGCATTGTACTTTAACAAGACTGACAAGATCAGACATGAATTGTCATCTTCCTCCTCCTCCTCTTCACTAACATACTACTCAGCACTCAAGGACGCCCTAATCACTTAAACTCTGATCCCAACTCTCCCTCAAATTATCAGCCCATTTCTAAGCTTCCATTCTCAAAGCTGCTAGAAAGACTTGTCTGCACTCGCCTAACTCACTTTCTTTCCTCACAATCTTCTGGATCATCTGGGTCAGGCTTTCATTCCCAACGCTCCATAACCGCTAGATCTAAAGGTCACTAATCTTTCCTAATTCTCCTGGATCTTTCTGCTTTTGACACTTTTGACCACTCTCTTCTGATACAAATGTTACAATCCCCAGGTATTCGAGACAGAGGTCTTTCCTGGTTCACATCCTACTTATCTAATCGCTCACTGGATCTCAGTGTTCGCTTCTCTGCATCAACCTCACCTGCTCTTCCTGTATCTGTTGGAGTACAGCAAGGCTCAGTGATGGGTCCATTACTGGGACCGTATTCACAGATCCATTTTTCCGTAGGGTTGCGTAGTAACGTTTTCCACGCACATAACGTAGTATTTATGCACGTAAGTACTTTCGGCACGGACTTGTGAATCGCACTTAGGGACATATGTACAGAAGGGCGTGGTTTTTATCCGGATGGTAGACATTACGTGAAAGTTGGCGGGGCAAGCATTTATATGGTCATTTGAAGACACGGTTAGATAGATACGCACATAAATACGTGGTTAGATAAATACGCCCGTATCATACCAGCGTAAGGAGACAAGTGGACTTAAGGTTGCCCTATGTAGGCAGAAGTCACCAAAAACCCGTCCGGCCAAGGGGAGTGTCATGGATGTTCCCTTGCTACATGCGTGCGTTAAAAAGCGCACGTAGTAAATACAGATCTGTGAATCTTGAATCTGTGCACGTGACCCTTTGCAGCCAACCAGGATCAAGCCAGGGGAATCACATGCTCTGACTGTCCAATCTTGAGCCAGGGCACCCTATTTAAATCCAGAGCACTGATCAATCAGTGCCAGAACAACTTGGTCTCTCAAGGTGCCTGGTTGCAATAGTGCTGCACTACTATTGTCCTTCTGCTGATCCAGGTCAAGGCTATGTGCTGTTCCAGTTCAGTCAATGTGCTAATCCAGAAATCTAAAAAAACACCCAAAAAAACAGCGCTGTCCTATGTGGCTAAATACAACTAATACTAAATAAAAAAATACTCTTAAAAATATAAATATATGTGCAATTTCTAATTATTAATAAATTACAGACTTACAGTATGTGTGTGTGTGTGTGTGTGTGTGTGTCATTCTCTGGTGGGAAAAACACACTGGGGTCAGAACTACCCTAGGCACACCCCTTGAATGTACATATTTTGTCCGAGATCCGCTTTTCAACACCTACCTT
>WWET01003807.1:59353-70565 GCA_011038615.1 Limnodynastes dumerilii | reverse complement strand
TCAAAACAATGTGCAACAATAAAGGTAACAAAAAAATAATTTCTGGTTCAGAAATTGATTTGTTTTTGCATTAGATGTTATATTTCAATAAGCCTTAAGGCTGGACTTGATAACGTTCAATTATTTTGTGTCTATTGTAAATTCTGTTATTATATGGATTATTAAAAACTATTTTGTAAAGTATTTGGAGTACTGGGTACTGGGTTACAAATATAAAAATAAAAAAATGAATCGCCAACAAACATACCAAACACACAAATAGCACCGTGAGGACCAAACAAAAAAGAAACAAGGACAAAGAGCAAGAAATGCTATTAAGTAAACATAATATATAATAACAGAAAGCACTCAATAACCAAGCTCTTTTCAAAATGCATGCTATTTGGAATTCTGGCCTTCTTACTGCAATTAATTCACCCCAAAGTCTTAGAATAGATTGAACACTTGTGGCTAGATTCAGAATTCCAATTGCCTAAGCAAAAGATGCTGAGGGATCTGAAATCACTGGGTCACACTTTCCAGACATCTGTTTAACAATGAAATCACTTCTAATCATATGACCATATGAACAATTACTTACAGATGTCTGGATTGGTACAGATCAAGAGGGAACATTTCTTTCAAGTCTGGTGGGTCTGGAATACGGTCCAATAATAATAGTATATGGCTGCATGAATGACTGAATAGAAACTAAAAGTTGCATTTGGGAATTAAGGTAAATCGGATTTTGAATTTGGCCTTTGAGCTTTGTCTTCATTTCCATTAACTGTTTAGATTGATTTGTGCACTTCTTCAACATTGTTAAAAGGTATTTTAGACATCTATTTACTGTATATATTATCATCCTTAAAAAACAGAAATACATTTTAAAACTTAAAAATAAATTGGATTCTTCTTCTAAGAAAATCCTCTTGCATAATTGTACTGTGGCAATAAAATATATATATGACAATTACAATAAAACGAAAATTGAGTAACCCATATTTGAGAACAACAAAACAATAATTTAGATTTATAATGCTTCATGGAGGATATTATAAGCATAAAATGTTTTTGAATAAATAAAAAAGAAATTTGATACAAGAATTAAACATAATGGGAAACAATAGGCTCAACAGGTAATGAAATTGTCAGTCTTTCTTTAGAAAATGTGTCCAATGGTTGCCTAACACCTGCTATTTCTTAATTGTTTTGTGATTATTCCAAGCTGTTAAATTATTTAACTTAGTAAGAAATATTTGCTCTCATATCTTTGATAGAGTGCAACATGCCAAAACCTATTTTGTACTTGTCCATTGGCATAAACAGGTTGTATATAAATTTTCATTTTAGAAAACATTAATTTAGTTTTGGCAATTATCAAGATTTTATTATTAAATATGTGTGAAGTACAGGCAACACCTACAATAACTAACAGAGTAAACTAAATGGTTGAAATATGATGAATAATGTTATATATATTTTTTTTTTAAAGTTGAACCCATTTAGGAGTCATTTGGGCCTTGTTGGTTGTTTAGGTTACATATCAAAGTGCTGCGTACCCAAACCTATATTTTCATATATTCAGGCTACGTACATAACAAGACTATTAACCTGTACATTAATAGGTTTGTGGTCCAGGATAAAGGCATCTTTAGGACATTCTATTTTACATTTTGTGATGTCAGACACTGCATAGAGACCAACTTTAGTTCTGCGTAGTAATAATCTGTTTGAATGTTTTTTAAATAATTACCATATCCCTTTAGGCATCAAAATTATGTTGTAAAAACAAAAAACCATCTAGAAAACCTTAATAAGTATTCTGAGTAGTGTTACTTTTTTCAGTTCTTTTCAGCTTTAAGGTTTATACAAACCTATGCGCTATAAATATCCTAAATCAGTGTCCAGTAACAGATCAACACTAGCAATCATAAGCGATCACCTAGGGCAGTGCTCCTCAACCTTTTTTTACCCCTGACACACCTAAGCCGTTCCCAGAATTCCGTGGCACGCCAAAAGCAAAAATATACAAAAAAGCAGGAATTACAACGTGCATTCACAGAAATTACTCTTTATAGCCTTAAAGGTGAGGGTAAGGAGTTTAAAGAGAGGTCTGAAGCAGACAGGAAGACAGTGAAGGTTTGACATAAAGAAGAGGCCAAGGTAGAGCGGCATGGGAGGAAGATGAGCCTGGAAGCAGCATTGAATATAGATTGATTAAAGAGTGGATGCTGGTAGCTTCATTGGTGAGGAAGGGACGGATGCGTGCAATGTTGCATAGGTGGAAATGGCAAGAATGAGAGAGGGCACGGATGTGATGTATAAAGGAAAGTGAGGAGTCAAGGATGACACCTAGGCAGCGAACTTGAGGGTAGGAGGAGACAGAGGCATCACCAATGGTTATGGTGATGGGGGGGGGAATCCAAGAGGGAGGAAAAATATTGATTTCCATTTTGTGCATAATCAGCTTAAGTTGTAGTTGAAGAGGATGAATGTCATTTATTGACATCTTTCTGTTAAGCACAGTGGGCCTGGTTCCCATGCATATTTTCCTTTTTTAGACGGAAAATATGCACAGGATTTCTTTCACTGCGCCCTCCACGGCTCATTTAAATTTTGTCCCCCCATCCACTCTTCTTAAAAAAGTCACAAGGCTGCACTGTCATGCCTCTAAGTACTACATACATTACATATTCACTATGACTACGGATGTGCAGTACTAAAATTCTTAAAATTACGCACCTAAGAAGCAGCAGCTTCTGATCCAGTGTGCTTAGGAGGAGGATGTTTATCACTGACATCCATCCTCATTCACTGTAGTGGAAGTTCTTTTTTTATGCTAAGGGTTCCGTATACAGCCTTGAGCATATTCACAGTGCGCACAACGTCATGCATGTACTGATGAGGGAGAATCCCCCTGGCCCTTAGTAAATTGTTTGTTAACTGTGAGTACATCTAGAAGAATTGGTCCATGGCCTTTGTAACAAATCATACCAAGAAAGGCTAGAGGAACTAACATGTATAGCTTGGAGCAGAGAAGGGAGAGGGGGGACATGATAGCAGCTTTCAAATACATCAGGGGTTGTGACCAGCTAGAGGAGGGTACCATTTTTCAAAAGAAAAGGTGTAATAGAACACGAGGGCATGGATACAAACTGGAGGGTGGTAGATTCAAAGGAAATGTGCGGAAAAATTACTTCACTGAAAGGGTGATAGATAAATGGAATATTCTCCCATCTGAGGTGGTTGAGGCCAATACAGTAGAACAATTTAAACATGCTTGGGATAAATATAAGGGTATCCTAAATTGAAACCCAAATTGAGGGTAAATAGGGTCTAGGGTCAGTATAGTTTTCAATAAACAAATGGGCAGACTAGATGGGCCATGTGGCTCTTATATGCCGTCACTTTCTATGTTTCTATGTTTCTAATTAGCACTGATGAAAACCCACTGAGAAGCAGATGCTGAGATCACCTGGGAGCAAAGTATCTACTCAAACACTGTGACATATAAACTACATTTGTGCTGTAATACATTGGACATTGGAGACCCATACATTTGCAAACACCTAAGAGACATGCCATTTAATGAAGCCTGTGTTACCAACATGTCATTAAGTGCAGCAATGTAACCAACAAAAGTACCCTAACTGTTTTTGCATTGCTTATTTTTTTATGTTGATATTACTAAGAAAAACTGTAGGCAATGTGTATGTGTCACAAGGACAGAGAAGCTGGCTGCAAGGACAGTGATGTGTGGCAGCCATTTTGTTTTGTTGAGTAACTGTTATCTCTTATGTCCTGCCCCTTTCTCATTTAACCTATTTAACCAATCCTATTTAATTAAGCCAGCCCTCTTAAGTCACTGCTCTTATGATTAATATACTTTTATTTATCCTTCATTACATACCTCCCAACATTTGAGAATTTGAAAGAGGGACAAAACTTTGCGGCCTGGTAGAGGGTGTGTGTCTTTGTCAAGGATTCATATGTCCAGCCTCCATATCTGCCTCTTTATTTGTCCTACCTCCATGTCTGCCCATTATTATTATTATTATTATTATTATTATTATTATTATTATTATGCCCATCCTCCATATGTCTCCTCCCTGTTTATTTGTCCAATCTCCATGTCTGCCTCTTTATTATTTGTTCAGCCTCCATGTCTGCCCCTTATTATTATGTCCAGCCTCCATGTATGCCCCTTATTATTTGTCCAGCCTCCATGTGTGCCCCTTATAATGTCCAGCCTCCATGTCTCCCCCTTACTATGGTCAGCCTCCATTTCTGCCCCTTGTAATGTCCAGCCTTCATGTCTGCCCCTTGTAATGTCTAGCCTCCATGTCTGCCCCTTGTAATGTCCATCCTCCATGTCTGCCCCTTTTAATGTCCAGCCTCCATGTCTTACCCTTTTTATGACCAGCCTCCATGTCTGCCCCTTGTAATGTCCAGCCACCATGTCCGCCCCTTGTAATGTCCAGCCTCCATGTCTGCCCCTTGAAATGTTCAGCCCCATGTTTGCTCCTTGTAATGTCCAGCATCCATGTCCACCCCTTGTAATGTCCAGCCTCCATGTCTGCCCCTTGTAATGTCCAGCCTTCATTGTCTGCCCCTTTTAATGTCCAGCCACCATGTCTGCCCCTTTTAATGTCCAGCCACCATGTCTGCCTCTTTTTATGTTCAGCCTTCATGTCTGCCCCTTTTAATGTCCAGCCTCCATTCTCTGACCCTTTTAATGTCCAGCCTCCATTGTCTGACCCTTTGAATGTCCAGCCTGCATGTCTTCTCTTACTTACCTTTGATGTCTTCTCCCTTCCTCCATGGTGCTCCCTCTCTTCGTCTGGTTTGCGGTCATTTGGTGCAGTACTTATAATACAGTAAAAAAAAAACAAAAAAAAACTTTGTCCCGAGATTCTGATCTCTTGGGACAAGTTGTGAGGCAGTGGGACAGCGGGACAGTATCCTAAAAGCGGGACTGTCCCGCTGTAATTGGGACACTTGGGAGGTATGTTCATTCTGTGTGTGATCAGCACTTGGAAAGTGTTAATGAGGTTGACGCCAATGGCAGCTGGTCACAAAAAGAAGATAGCACACAGTGTGGTAAGATATCCTGCTTGGGAAGAGAGTCCTTTCGAAGTGGCAGGATTCCAGTCAAAAGGCTTGATTCAAACTATCGTCTGACACCCAAGCAAACTGCATGCAGAGGTCAGTTTTTTTTCTAGCAGTATGCATGCACGCGATATGGATCCCCAGGTGAACAGTTCCATACACCCATAGATCCATCAGACAGACTTAAGGTAGGGTTATGATAGTGTAGCTACTGCCAAATCCACACAAGACAGGGGTGAGGCAGGAAAGTCCACTCCCTTTTCATTGCAGACTACCAGACTTAAGTGCATAAGAAAAGCACGCAGAGGTCTGAATTTGGTCCAGAGCCTCCATCCTTTTACTGTTCCTTCCTATCTCTTGTGTCCAGATCCTAAGGAGCGTATTGCAGCAAATGTGTGCTTTGGTAGTGGACAGGAAACACATGTTGTACCAACATCTACTCTTATTCAATTGGATTGTTAACAACAGGAATACAGCTACACCTTTGGAAGTGATAAGTATTCAGTTTTATCTTTTGCTGTGTCTAACTTCTGTGTATTTTATGAACTATTTTATGGACTTTTATACCTGCTTCATATTTCATTGCTTACTAACTGAATGGTTGATTTTTGAAGTTTAAAACCTCTTAAATTCGATTCCTAGCACTTTAGTTTTTCCTTTATTTTTCTGCTGAAGATCTGTGATATCCTAGTTATGTTAGACTGTCATTCCATACCATCTTGTAAATATATTTCCAAGGTAGCACTAGACTTATTCATCTTATTTTCCAAGAGAGACACATAGTTTTATCAATGCAATTGTTTTATTTGTATGAATGGTAAAATGGTGCACAAAACACACATGGATGATGAAAAAACAGCATTCAGATAATTGTATATTGTTCCCCAGTTATTGCAGTGTACACATATAATTCATAATAATCTCCCTCAGGGCAATAAAGGCACCTGTCTGGCCTGGGTTTTCAGAGGGGTTCGTGGCTCTCCAGAATCTAGTCCTGCCAAACTTACTATTCCTATGCCAGTCACTGGTCAAGCAATTCTGTAAGGTTGCCCAAGCCAATGATAAGACTCCTACTGACTCTGGGCTCCATCATGGACCCTCTGTGAAATAATTTTCCAGTACAGCACCACATGTGACATTATGATGGCCCACACCAGTGCTCACATCCCCACGATCGATGTGATCAAGCTACAGAAGACTGCTGGAGCAAAAACACCTGACAGAGGACAGAATAGTAGGTAAGTCTATAGATTATTAATGACAATTAATTATGTTTACTGTCTTCCTGCCAGTAAGAATAACAATTCCAGCATCCTCTTTGGCAGATTAATATTGATACAACACCTGAATTAAATAATTGTCCATTGTACTACAAACTATTTCGGATTTTTATTTAGGTTTTTGAACTGAACAATTGTTGAGACCATATCCCAAAAGCACACAGTGTGGTAATATGCAATTATACCTGTAATAACAGCAAACCAGTCAAAGATGCGTTCTAACCCTCAAAAGTGTATTTAAAGCAAATGGGAAAGAGTTTATCCAAAAGCGCATGTGCCCTTATACAAAGCGATCATTGATGACCGACCAGACTTCAATAAAAAGCCTTTTTTTATTGGAAAAACAGTGTGATACATTGTCAACATAAGTAGTACATAAATGGGTAATTACAGTAAAAGTAAATACAATAAGTATAATTGATTACACCAATAGCAGGATTAAAAATATCTAATTCCCAAAAAATTGAAGATCCAGAAAACTACCAGGGCATGGCTGCCTACATCCCACAATTTAGAACAGTAAAGAAGACTCAAATATAATGGGAGGGATCGTTCAAGAAAATTCTAGTCTTCTACCAATTTCCCTGACTGAAACATGAATGTATTTGTGACTTTATCATATTTGGTTGATGGTTAATTAAGGGTTGCCAAGTTTCAAAGAATGCCTCAGTGCGTATTTCTTTCTCATTGAGGATTCCACCCAGTTCATTCTAAAACCAAAAAAATGTTTATTGTTAAACAATGTGACAATGTCTTTTTAACAGATGGGATCAAAGGGGAAGCCGCTCTCATCTTGATTGAAGAATCCTTGTGGTCATCTCGAATTCCAGGTACATCATAGGCCCTTGGTCTTTCCATTGTTCCATGTCAGAGGTCAATCAGCACAATTGCACAGGTTTTCCTACCCTAACTAGCAAGGTTATTTAACTGCACATTTAATGTCATACTTTATTAATATCTATAACTTGCGACGGCTTTATGCGATCTTTCGGCGAAACATAGCATTGCTAATACAACGTTATTCTCCATCCTACAAGTCTAAATATGATATAAGTACAACATTCATATCCAGTTCGGCAGTATTATGCTGATTAAACCATCTGCAAATATAAAACACAGCTTTAATGATTTGTAACGCATTTGTACATTAAGTATATATAAGTCCTACATGAAAATGTAAATGTTAAACAGTTTATTAAAGTAATAATCAAGTGAGGGAAAAAGTCCACGAAAATATGCACGTGTATGCACGTACACACAGATGCACGCGTATAATTGCACACATAAGCGTTCACATTTTCCCGCTTTTTTGAAGTCCTTTGTTTGTATCAATGCAAAGATTAGTTATTAGTTATTATTTTTAAAGTTAAATACCGATGTTTTGATTCGGTTTCAACAGACCCCCCTTTGATAGACCCAGAACTATCCCATAATAAGTTCTCAACTGTTGGGTCATAGAACAAAACATTGTTGTTTAATTCTATGTTTTCAGTTACAGTCATAATTACTTCTGTTTTCTTCCCTTTACATCTCATGACCCCTTGAACACATTTTTTATTTGGCACGATAATCATAATAACACCCAGTAACATTACTATAAGTTTTATTTTTCCGGTTGCTAGTGCTTTTGTTCAGTCACCAAACAATTAGAACCAATTTACTGGGTTCAACCATGACACCCATTCTGCTACTTTCTCCCCTACAGCAAACAGGAACATGTTATGAGATTTTTAATTTAAAACCATTCTATGCTGTGTCAACTCTTTCTTATAGGCCTGTAACTCTAAACCCGTATAACGAAAGGTGTCATCATACATGTCGGTGATATTATCGATTAAATTTGCAAGTGCATGGATATATTTATAATTTATGGTACCTTTAGCTGTCCTTGTGAAATCTAGCGCTATCAAAAATTTTAATCCTGTAGACTCGCTTCTCTTATACTTGTGTTCATAAGGGACATGTACATAAGGGGAGAACAAGATCTATGCATATTGAGCATAGTCTCATGAGATATTGTCATAATTTCGGGTACTATCCTGCCCAAAAAACATTTCCCACCAATGTTTTTGTAGTGTTGACCCACCAACCTAGTGTTTGATATCCTTTTCGACTCTTGACCTCTTGTACCCACCTAGTGAGTATGGGCTCCTTATCTGGCCTTACTGAGTAGGCTATTGTCTGATTGTGCCATACTGCTTCCCAATAGCCTAGTCGCATATGGCTTGTGAAATAAATACACATCAATGATTTGTCCGTGGAATATTATCTAAGTCTGAAATTAGGTAACCCAGATGAGTTCCATTTTTCTCCCAGTGGCCTGCCATCCCATAACTTAAGTACCTCAGAGTTATTTATGGGCACTGGAATTAAACCTATATTGTCTTGTTTCTGAGATACATGGGAACATACCCAACATTCACTTTGGTTTAAAACTTTCCCCACCAAAGCATGATAATGATCTAAGCGGCACCCATCAAACTTAGGGTTATATTTAGTTTGACACAGTTGAACACAGTCTTTCTCCATTGCTGGAGCACAAGTCTTACAAATACAATATTCCTCAGACGATAATCCCCCACACTGTTCCTTCTCCTCAGAATTAGAGAGCTTCTCATACTCAGACAAAAAGGGTAAAAGAGAAAAAGTGGACTCCATCTTGGTAGGATGATCTCAGTTTCCTCCGCCATGGTTAATCAGTGTCGACTTCATCTCCCTGGAGCAGGCACTCAAGATTAGGGGCTATCGTCTCAACTCCCTCCTCGTCTCAGACCTCCTCCAGATTGACAGCTCTCTTACAGTGGGATGAATGGACCCAAGTATTTATGACCAGAATCTCATAAGATGACAAGTTAAGTGGAGATCTGGGAGTGGTTTGGATATTGTGAAGGACTAGGGGTAATGCCTCGGGACAAAAGTTGTTTTGGTCTTTACTGAGTAACTTTACTGGTAACTCTATAAAATCAATTTCTCCTTTTTGTTCCATTTTAGCATATTCTGTTCTGGAATATGGTAAAAGGGTGGAGGAGATCGGATCTGGTACTGAGGTGAAGGATGAGCAGACTGGTAAGATCATATTGGTGTGCACCAGGATTTTCTGGGATGGCAGATAAGAAAGTCAAATCATGTCTTATATGCCTAAGGAAAAATGTTGGTAAGTCTATTCCTAGAACCATCCCATATTCCGCCAACATCGGGCCCTTTCCAGGTAATACAAATTGATTTTATAGAGTTACCACCCTGTAGGAATTTGAAGTACGTGTTAGTATGTGTTGATTTGTTTTCACACTGGGTTGAAGCATACATGCAACTGGCTGGGGATGTATTGATTTGTTTTCACACTGGGTTGAAGCATATATGCAACTGGCTGGGGAGGAATCGGCCGATTCGAAAATCGGCTGTTCAGACCGGAGCCCCACACCCCAAATTACATACCCCATATCACTCACAAGCCAGTGGGAAGGTAGAAAGGTTTAATGGCACCATTAAAAACAAACTCAGTAAAGTCACTACTGAAACAGGTTTAGCATGGCCTGAGGCACTACCCCTCGTCCTGCATAGCATCAGGACTACTCCTAGATCTCCTCTAAATTTGTCCCCTTATGAAATATTGTTTGGACGTCAGCCCCATTTGATGGTAGACCCACAGGAAGAATTGAAATGTAATAACGATGTGACTGTCCGCTATCTCATACAGATGAGCAAGCAGCTTAAGAAACAACAGAAATGTATTAAGATGATAGCGCCGGACATGCCACAGAGTAATTGTCATGATATTGAACCTGGTGAGTTTGTGATGATTAGGAATTTCTTACGTTCTGGTTGTCTGATTGACAGGTGGGAAGGACCGTACCAAGTACTACTCACTAGCACCACCTCCATAAAGGTTGCTGAAAGAAGCACTTGGGTCCACTCATCACACTGCAAGAGAGCTGTCAATCCTGAGGAGGTTCGAGACGAGGAAGTCGTGACGATTGCCCCTAATCTCGAGTGCCTGTTCCGGGAAGACGAAGTCTAGACTGGTCAATCTCAGCGGAGGAATCACTAATATCCTACCAAGGATGACGCCCATATTGTTTTTCTTAACTCTTCCATTCCTTTTCAGTGTACTGAGTTCCGGAGATGGTGAAAGGGTGGCGGAGATCGGGTCTAGTAATGAAACACAGGATGGGTATCAAATGGACGGTAGTATGGTCTCATGGGCTATGCCTAACATAGGTTCCGAGTATGAGAAGCGCTCCAACTCTGAGGAGAAAGATCAATGTGCAGGATTGTCATCTGAGGAATATTGTGCTTGTAAGACTTGCGCCCCGGTGATGGAAGAGAATTGTGTACAAATGTGTCAAACTAAATATAACCCTTTGTTTGACGGGCGCCCCTTAGATCACTACCATGCGTTAGTGGGGAAGATATTGGATCAGAGTGAATGTTGGATATGTTCACATGTACCTCAGAGACAAGACAACTTAGGTCTAATTCCAGTCCCTTTAGACAACTCTGAGATACCACATATAGGGGGTGGGAGACCATTATTTGGAAAATTTAATGCTTCCGAATCCCCTAGTCTTAGACTCAGACAATATTCCACAGATAAAACCTTAATGTGTATTAATTTTAAAAGCCATATGAACTTAGGTTATTGGGAAGCCGTATGGCATAACAACACAATGGTATACTCTGCAAGAGCGGATAGCGAACCCATACTTACTAGAAAGGTACAGGAGGTCAAAAGCCGCAAGGGGTTTCAAACCTTAGGATGGTGGATTAATTCAACTAAAATAGCTGTAGGTAGTGTACATCCTGAGTATTGCAGAGATATAGTAAATGAAGAGAATTGTAAA
>WWET01003807.1:30231-49152 GCA_011038615.1 Limnodynastes dumerilii | reverse complement strand
CGTCAGCCGCCACTGCTCTTGGGCACATCGGGAGTGACTTAGCTTTAGTGTCTAACTTGGCAGTATAGTAAGCCATCGACCTGTTAGCATCTCCATATTTTTGTGTCAAGACCCCTGCCGTGCAACCAACAGCTTCCATGCAGTACAGGTCAAATGATTTGGTATAGTCGGGAATTCCAAGGGCTGGTGCTGACATTAAACTTTCCTTAAGATTTTCTAAACGCATGTTCTGACTCTTCTGTGTGTATCACACAGTCAGGCTTAGAAGCTGAGATCAGTTCCTGTAAGGATAAAACTAAAATGGAGAACCCAGGAATCAAGTTCCCACAGTACCCACACGCCCCAATACATGAACGGACTTGCTGTTGGTTGTTGTAGTGTCATTTCTCGTATGGCTTTAATCCTGTCCTTAGTCAGATGTCGTAGCCCCTTAGTAAGGCAGTGCCCCAAGTACTTGACTATTGTTTTACATGGCTGCAACTTCTCCTTAGATACCTTGTGTCCTGTTTGTGCGAGATGAAACAACAATTCTTTGGTATCATACAGCCTTTAAAAGATTGAGAACCTTGCAACAAATCATCAACATATTGTATCAGGACCGACCCATTACTAGGTTGCAAAGATTGCAAGCAATCATGCAAAGCTTGTGAAAAGATACTAGGGCTGACAACGAAACCTTGGGGTAACTGTGTCCATGTATACTGTACCCCTCTAAATGTAAATGCAAAAAGGTACTGATAGTCAGAGTGTAGGGGGATAGAAAAGAAAGCAGAAAACAGATCAATTATGGTAAAATGGGTAGAGGTTGCAGGAATTTACATTAATATGACAACTAGATTGGGCACTATAGGGAACTGACTCTCTGCAACCTTGTTAATGCCCCTCAAATCTTGAACGAGTCTGTAGCACCTCCCTCTACTCTTTTTGACCGGGACAATGGGACTGTTTGCTATACTGGAGGTGCGAGTTAGAATCACTTGCTTTAACAATTGTTCCATGACAGGAAGTACACCTATTTCTACCTCAGGTTTCAAAAGATACTGGGGTATTTCTGGCGCTTGCCTACCACTTTTTAGAGTTACCATGACTGGTAATACATTTTCCATTAATCCAGAGTCTTATCCGTTCTTGGGGCCTTATTCATTAAACGGGATTTCTTGAAAATCGCCTCAAATCGCGTGATTTATTGCCAAAAAATCACCAACACGAATTCATTAATCACGCAATTTGACTGTGATTTCAAATTGCTTGAATTAAAATCGCGGTCCCGATTTTTTACAATGGTAGGTATAGGAAATTCAGTATTCATTAAGGACGATTTCACCAAATCGCCTCAAAATCGCATACAAATCGCCAGATATCAATTCGCACCTCAGGAGGTGTGAATTGAAGTAAAATCACCATTCAAATTAATTGACTCAATATGCTGCCTATATAAGTAAGGCACTTTCACTCATTCACCTGTGTGCTTTTTGAGAGAGGCTATGGAGGGTCTAATATTTTTGGCTAGTGGTGTGTTGCACAATGCTGTTGTGGCTGCTGCCCTAGTGGCAGTTCCACAGAGGATAGTTGAGGAGGAGGATGTGGAGCACCATGACCAGGGGGAGGTTATGGGCAGAAGGCGCATCATTTTCAATCCTAGGGTTTTTCATATCAGGATCTACCTTCAGACTCTAACAGATAATGAGGTGGTTCAGCTCTTTCGATTGAACGGAGCGAACCTCCTCACACTGTTTGATCAGATCAAACATGATTTGGAGCCACTTACATGTAGGGGCCATGCTTTGTGTGGCCTTTCAAAATTTATGGCTGTGCTCCATTTTTTGGCCACAGGGTCTTTTCAGGCAGTCAATGGGAGAGTGCTAGGGATCTCGCAGACCAGTTTCTCCAGGCACTTAACTAGTGTGTTGGGTGCACTGAAGAAACTGGCTAGGACCTATATTTGCTTCCCCAGTCAGGACCAACAATGGCGAGCTCATAAGCTGGCATTCTACAATCTATCAGGATTTCCCAATGTCCTGGGTGCTATAGATTGCACTCACATACCGCTGAGGCCACCTAAACGTTGTGCATATGTGTATGTCAATAGACATCATTCCCATTCAATGAATGTTCAGGTAGTCTGTGATGCTAACATGAAAATTGTGAGTGTGTTTGCTGGCTTCCCTGGGTCAAGCCATGACTCCTCTATCTTGAGGCAGTCATCCCTGTATACCAAGTTTGAAACTGGACAAATGCCAGAGGGATGGCTGCTTGGTGAGTATGTTAATGTGTGTGTAAATTTACATTTTTTTTTTATTTATTTTCCTATTTTCATAATTTTATGTTATTTTTTTAAATAGGGGACTCAGGGGTGTCGTGTCGGCCCTGGCTGATGACTCCAGTTTTGAACCCACAATCTCCTGGGCAACGCAATTATAATTCTGCACACATTGCTACTAGAGGAGTGATAGAACGCACCTTTGGTTTGTTAAAAACTAGGTTTAGGTGCCTGGATAAATCTGGTGGCGTGTTGTTGTATTCACCAGCTAAGGTGTCTGAAATTGTGCTTGCATGTTGTCTACTGCATAATGTCGCCTTAAACCAACAGTCCCCAGACATTATCGCAGTAGAGGACCCAGTGCAAGGAGCCCATCTAACATCAGGAGAAGTGTTTACAACTGTGAGTGGGAGGCAAATTAGGGAGTCGTTAATTTCAGCGAGATTCACATGTAAGTATGGCAAATGTTTCTACTTATATGTATTTGAACTTTGGTAATTTATATTTTGGAAAATGGAACATATAATCAATTATTATTGACCTCACCACTTGCTCATGCATATTATATTTGAATTACACTCACCTGTGTTTATTGGTATAAAGTGATGTTATTTTGTATTATGTAAATTGTGAGACCCTTATCAATGTTGAACATGTGCTGAGCATATATATAGTATTATAACTATGAAATCATGTATATTAATACCTGTTCAATTTTAAACCTATATTTTAAAAAATATTAAAACCATAAAAAAAAAAAAAAGATATATATAGATAATAAGTCTAAAAGAAATAACACAATTGTTATACCAAAAAAATTAATTCAACATTGTGAATGTAGTCATTTTTTGGTATTTTGCTTGGATATATTTTTCAAACAACAAACACAATATATGAAATATAATAACAAATGTTAATTTTTCAAAATGTAAATTATTTTCTCCTAGAGGACTTCCTGATAGGAGTTTGAGGTCGTCCTAATCCACCCCTGGTTCTCGCCCCACGCCTAACTGGTGTGCTACGGCCTGGAGTTGGTGGTGCTGATGCCAAACTGGTTTCCAGAGAAGAGGACGAAACACTAGCAGGCACAGGTGGGTGTTGAGCTATAGTTTGTGCAGCATTTTGAGCACAAATATGTGCTAAATTTACATTTAACTCTACTATAGCCTGTCCAACATCTTGCATAATGTGGGCCATCTGAGTTAGAATAATATTCTGGCGCTCAATAGCGGCGCCCAGCCGATTAAAGCCCATAACGTTATGGTTATGTTGTACTGTACACGTTAGTCTGCGCATTGCTGACCGCTGAGTCTCCATATAGACATTTTGCAAGTCCTGGTGCCTATCTATACTATCAGACATTCTTTGCAAAAGGGCTTCCTGAGGGTTTTCTTGTGCTGGCTGGTTTTCATAATCTTCCTGTACGTCATCAACATGTGGGGAATGCTGGACGTGCGGTAAAGCCTGGACCTGCGGTGAAGGTGGTACCTCTTCAAGATGTAGAATGACAATTTCCTCATCCTGATGTTCCACAACCTCATCGATGATGTCCATGATGTCTTCCTGCTCAGGTTGTACAGGACTTTCATCTGTAGGGAATAGAGATTTGTATTAATATAAATTAATTTGTTATTTTATATTTCACAAGGTTACATTAACTACATGAAGCTGCCCTATATATGAAGACACTCACCATGAACATCATCATCTGATGCCGACATTTCAACTGCGACAGGAGGAGATGGCTCAGCCACAGCTACTTCCTGCGATGGACCAGCTAGTGAACAATGGTAAATAAAAAATAAAAAAACATTATTAACATATTTGAACTTTATATAAATTTTTTCTCATAGAAAAAAATTAAGTTCAAAATTGTTTAACATTCCTGAATTTTTTTTTCAATTAAATGGTATATAAAAATTTAAACATAAAGTTTTAAAAAAATACACATGACAGTTTTAGATAAATTAGATATATAATTACCAGCATCCTCAGGAGCGTCAGTGTCCTGCATATTGACTCCCTCCAAGAGCTCCTCAGCGATGAGCGGTTAAACCAGTTGCTCATATGCCTTGTAGTGGACTTTTTTAGCTGGCCCACCACCAGTAGCTCGGGTATATTTTTTCTCCGCCTCCATCTTTTTCTTGACTAGAATCTTTATGTCCAAGAACCGCCTCCTGCACATGTTCTCTTTGCGCTTGTACATACTGACAGCGTTCACTGCTGCAACGGCCTGTGTCCACAAGTCCTGCTTTCTTGGGTACGATGTCGCTGCAGCATCCTCCCCCAGTATCTCCGAGTAATGTGCCAGCACACTCTCAACCAGGGCATCATTCTCAGGTTCAGAAAACCTAATGTTTTAGCAGGTGGACGTCTTGATGGTTGTGATGGACCCGCACCGTCATCACTTGCGAAAGACATGTTAGAACTATGTTTGAAACAAAAAGAAAAAAAAAATGATGTTTACTGTAATACTTTTTTTTTTTTAAACTATTTATGTATACATATTATTATAGTATAAGCACATGAATACATTGAGGCCTGCATACAGACCATACCATGTGCACATACACATATTTTTGGCCTCATTAAAATTTAATATTATTGATTGCTTAGATTAAATGGAAAATTTTAGCACTAGCAAGTAAAGTTGAAAGGGGAGTAATATATTTAATTTTAAATAACCAATTTGAACTTTTTTTAAGATGTGTTTATTCATTTGGCTCTTATTGACAAATTATTATCAGTACATTATTGTTTTTATATTATAAAACAATTTTGAACAATAAGTGAAAAACATTATTATACTATAATACACAACACACTTCAAAACATTGTGTAGCAGAGCATAAAACTTCAACATTAGAACAATGTTAATCTATAAATTATACTAAGGCCCTTAAACATTACTTTGCTTAGAGAGGGATATATATAGATATATATAAAAAAGCACATAATGATGCAATAGCAGTGTAACTTAATAATGTTTACCAATGAACAAAGTATGTGGAGGGACAATTACCATATAAATCTATATATTTAAATTTAAAAATCGAAAAATAAACATTTTTAAATGTTAAATACATTGGGGTAGATCCAGAACAACGTTTGCCGTACGTGTATTAGCGTAGCGTATTTTCGTGTACGTAAATTCGCTACGCTCCCCTCGGCACACCCCTTGCACGGACGTAGTTTGTGAAAATACGCTACCCAAACCCTACCTTAACTTTTCCTAACGTAACAGCATACGTCCGCTAACGGACGTACTGACTACGCGAACGTACGCAGCTTAGCACGCCCATACTGTACACTTTAAATACCACCCCCCGCCTACTTCACGCACCCCCCGCCTACTTCACGTAAAACGCACGTATTGTTCACTAACGTAAATTTGTCACGCCCACACGTAAGTATTTACGTGTGACATACGTGAATCACCCATACATTCTAAAATACGCTACGTGAATGTGCGTATTTTCTGTGGTGCGCATGCGCAGTGCGTTCAAATCTGCGAATTTACGTCTC
This sequence comes from Limnodynastes dumerilii, assembly GCA_011038615.1. Classification (NCBI taxonomy): domain Eukaryota; kingdom Metazoa; phylum Chordata; class Amphibia; order Anura; family Limnodynastidae; genus Limnodynastes; species Limnodynastes dumerilii. Next base: position 43,367 of record WWET01003807.1, on the reverse strand, counting down.
CGCCTCACGTAAATTCGCGGAAATGCGTAGTTCTGGATCCGGCCCATTGTCATTAAGTTTGTCTTAAAACACATTTGTATTGTTTAGAACAATACATTTACATGTGTAATATTTTTTATTATTTAACATGTTGTAAATTATGTAATGATTAATAAAAATTAACAAATAGCTTTTTATGTTACTTACACAAGGAGATGCACAAACAAAGTTTGAAGATTTCTGGAAGAAAAATCACCAATGCAGCCAGTAGATACACACAAACCACCAAACCACTGAAGCACTTCTAAAGACTGCAAAGCAAAACGGTGGATACAAGCTTTTTATACCCAGTTTGAATTTGAAAATATCGCGTGATTTCGGCATAGTCACGCGATTTGCATAAAAATGACATGATTTGCAGGTATATCAAGCGATTTTAAACAAAAATATCAAAGCCTATACTTTAACATGTACTGCCAGCAAATCACGGCGATTAAAACGTAAAAATCGGCGCGATATTGAACACAAAAAAAATCGCAATACATCGCCTGTGTTTGAAAAAATCGCATCTAAATCGCGTTTTAATGAATTTGGAAACAAATGAAAAAATATCGCGGAAAAATCGCCGCGATGGCCCGCGATGCCCCGTGATTCAAAATCGCAAAAAAAAATTGTCTTTAATGAATAAGGCCCTTAGTGTGAAAAGCCATTTGACGGAGAGAAATGTTGACCTCTCTCCAAATCCTTTTAAGGCTTTCACCCACCTCAGGACATCCATAAGAATCAATGTCTTGGAAAGAGCTTGAACGAGGATGAAAACCAAAAATGCAGAAAAATGGAGCCATCTTGGTGGCAGAGTGGAACGCGTTGTAAGCGAATTCGGCCCAAGGTAAGTTCGTGGCCCAATCAGTCTGAGACTTAGAGATGTAACAACGTAGATATTGTTCAAGGATCTGGTTGCTCCGTTCAGTCTGCCCATTTGATTGCGGGTGATAACCAGATGACAAGCTGATTTTAATTTGCAAGGATTTGCAAAACGATCTACAAAACTGAGCCACAAACTGGGATCCCCTGTCGGAGATAATATCTTTGGGTAGTCCATGTAATATAAAGATATTTTGAGTAAGTTAATTCACTAGATATTTGGCTACTGTTTAGTTTTATTTGGGAGTCTGACCACTCCCCAAGCATGGCCACTGCAGGCTATTCAAATGCAGGTGGTGTCTTAATGGACACTCCTGTGTACACATATAGCAAATGGATAGGGAGGTGCTTTGACGCTGGGCAGGTGAGCTTAACCCAATATAGCTATATTGTGAACTAAACCTCCTTTTTATTTATGTGCTGACACATAGTGTTATTTAATGTATGTTTGGAGTGCCGGACCTCTTTTGTTCCTTCAGATGGAGGTAAGTCGGTAATAAAATCCATGGATAGATGGGTCCATGGACATTTGAGAATGGCCAGGGGATTGAAGTGGACCAAAAGGAGCAGAGCGAGGGCACTTATTGCGGGCACAGACAGGACAAGACTTGATAAATTCCTCTACATCCTGGGCCATACCAGGCCACCACACAGACCGGGACAGAAGCTTGAGGGTTTTAGTAATCCCTGGATGTCCAGCAACCCTTCTAGAGTGTACTTCAGACAAGACCGAATTCTTGAGCTCCTAAGGAACGAAGAGACGTTGTACTGGTTTCTGAGGAGCCTGGTCCTGAACAAGCAAAAGACACGAGTGTAAGTCTTGGGCAAGGCCGGCAATAATAGAAGAACAGGTGACAATAGGTAGGGGGGGGGAGCCATGCTTGGGTAGAAAAGAACGGCATAGAGCATCAGCCTTTTTATTCAAAGAGCCCGGACGGTAAGTTATAACAAAATTGAAACGTGTAAAGAAAAGTGCCCATCTAGCCTGTCGAGGAGTCAAATGTTTGGCATTTTTGATAAAGGATAAATTCAATTTTTGTGATCGATGAAAACAGTAACATGAGCTGCCCCCACCAACCAATACCTACTTTCGTAAAAGACCAATTTAATGGCTAAAAGATCCTTGTTGCCGACTTCATAACCCTTCTCAGCTAGGAGAACTTCTTGGAAAAGAAATCACAGGGGTGGAACTTGTGATCAACTGAATCCATTCGTAAAAGGACAGCCTCGGCGCCCACGTCTCAACAATAAAAGGTAATTCAGGGTTAGAGTGGTGCAGCACTGGGGCAGAAATAAAGGGGATATATATATTAACGGTGCTCTCACTAATAGCGGCAGCGTAGCTGACCTGAGCAGGGACCTACCTGCCAAAAACAAAGAATTAAAAATAGAAATTGGCAGTGCAGAAGCCCTGTAGGTGATCAATTAACAAATAATAAGCTGTGGTGACTGAATGAACCAACGCTGATAAAGATCAAATTTCTTTAATATACATTCTAAAATAGTAACAACAAAATGACATCGACACCCTTGTATTAATAGGAGACCTGAGGAGACAGTAAATGATCAGTTACTGTATAATTATAAACTGGGATACTTATCAGTTCTGGAGACAAGGCATGGACACACGGAGAGGGAAAACCACGTGGAGTAATTGATTTCCCATAAGTCCTGATCTAGTTCAGTATAGATGCCTTGAACATAGAATCCAAAGTGTCAGATGGCCAACCTGACACAAGGTCAAGCGTTGGAGAGTAGGAGAACGTCTCCCGATGCTGTTGGGATACAGGGGTGACAGAGGTAGTTCAATAGGTTAAATACTACGATCTTTGTATTGTGGTGGACCTCCAATATGGATATGGATAAACGGGAGGGCATATATGGTGAGTCAGATTGTCCTAAGCCCATCCTGAAGATGAAACTTGTTCCCAGGTAAGTAATTTCACAAATAACCTGAGCGGCACAGATGGCAAGCAGCAGTCGCTCACCTTTGTATGAGACACTCGGTTTGTACCGTGGGTTCCAAGAGCTAAGGCACAGCAAATGATGGTAAGAGCGATGGTCCGACTCTCCTCCTCTTTCAACCAGTCAGCGCACAAGTGTGCCACAACTAGGATAAACTCGGCAGGGATGAGTCAAAGTGGAAGTCCAGAATCTGAGTTCATCTAACCTCCAAATCAAGTATCAATCAAAATAACTGTTCACAGCAGGGCTCCTTGCGACGCATTTCGTGCCTGCCAGGGCACTTTATCAAGCCCTCCCATTTATCGATATTGGAGGTCCACCACAATACAGAGATCATATTTGACCCATTGAACAACCTCTGTCACCTTTGTATCCCGAAAGCATCGGGAGACATTCTCCTACTCTCCAACGTTTGACCTTGAGTGTCAGGTTGGCCACCTGACACTTTGGATTCTATGCTCAAGGAATCTATACTGGACTAGATCGGGACTTATGGGAAATCAATTACTCCACGTGGTTTGCCCTCTCCGTGTGTCCATGCCTTGTCTCCAGAACTGATTAAGTATCCCAGTTTATAATTATACAGTATAGTTGTTACTATTTTAGAATGTATATTAAAGAAATTTGATCTTTATCAGCTTTGGTTCATTCAGCCACCACAGCTTATTATTTGTTAATTGATCACCTATAGGACTTCTGTGCTGCCAATTTCTATTATTAATTTGGGGCAGAAATAAAGGCTCTTTTGAGAGATTCAAAAGCCTTGACAGCTTTCGGTTTTCAATTGCCAGGGTCCGCCTGTCAAGACGGTGATAGGAGCAATAAGCGAAGAAAATTTCTGGACAAAGTGTCTGTAGTAGTTAGAAAACCCAATAAACCTCTGGATAGCTTTTAAATCGTTAGGTTGCACCATTCCATGATTGCCTTGACTTTCTCAAGATTCATCTTGAAAAATTCAGGAGAAATGATGTACCCTAAAAACGTCACTTGAAAAACTTCAAACTCACACTTCTCTCGCTTGGCAAAAAGATTATTTTCACGCAGCCTTGTGAGAACGTGTTGAGGATGGTGAAGATCAATAGAAGAGGAGTAAATGAGGATATCGTCTAGATCAGTGGTTCTTAATCCGGTCCTCAGGGACCCCTAGCAGTGCATGTTTTCCAGGTTTCATAATCACAAGTAATATAATGAGTACCACCTGTGGATCATTTTACATATGTCATCAGTCTGTAATGAACATATCTGTGCTCTAGTAAGGAGACCTGGAAAACATGTACTGGTAGGGGTCCCTGAGGACCAGTTTGTGTTAGGGTGAGGTACACAGTAGCACCAGGGTACAAGGTCTACCATCAGGTGGTGTTCACCATTGCCCCTGATGGTGGGGTTGGGCTTGGCTGCGCCCCAAGTAGTAGGTCGCTACCCCTGGAGTTCCCGTGCGTAGATGAATAATTAGAAGACACCCTAGTGCAGATAGATAGGCAACTCAACCACTCAGAGCAATCAGTCCACAGAAAAAGGGAAACCCTTACAAAAATAGGAGAGAATCAGACATAAGATATTTACAGGCTTGGCACAGACGGTGGTACAACAGGGTAAACTAGATTGCAGGGATTCAGTATGCCGTAGCAAAGAGTAGCAAAGGTAGGTACTATGTACCGTGAGGTATGGTAGAGGAATACAATTATAGAGTCTGCTGAAAATAGAGAGGCAAGGACTGGTACCATGTACCGTAACGCAGGATAGAGGAATAATGAGGCAAGGCACTATGTGCCAGAGGTGAGTACAGCTTCGGTAGGTGTAGGACAAGGTATGTACACCATAGCAAGGCACTATGTGCCAGGGGTAAGTACAGCTTAGGTGAGTATAGTGCAAGGTAGGTATACTGTAGTAAGACACTATGTGCCAGAGGTAAGTAAAGCTTTGGTAGGTATAGTGCGAGGTAGGTATACGGTAGCGAGGCAATATGTGCCAGAGGTAAGTACAGCTTAAGTAGGAGTAGTGCAAGGTAGGTATACTGTAGCAAGGCACTATGTGCCAGAGGTAAGTACAGTTTAGGTAAGTATAGTGCAAGGTAGGTATAGACACAATACTGGCATTCAGGCAAGGCACAATCAAAGACTAAGGCAATAAGAGACCCAAAAACCTGACAGCGGGAACGGCAAGAATTCACCCAGACAGGAGACGCTATAACCCACGTCCTCCTGTCTGCAGCGCGGGAAGAAATACAAAGACTGAACGAATCAGCGGGGAGGACGCCGACGGAGCTCCAGACTACACTCCCCATAATGCGGCTGGATATGACGCGGCCGCCCGGGGGAGAAGTACTGCGCTAGCGCCTGACAGTTTGGGAACCCCTAGTCTAGATAAACAACAATGAATTTTCCCAGCATGTCTCTGAAGATATCAGTAATAAAATCTTGGAATACTGCCAGGGCATTGCAGAGGCCGAACGGCATAACAAGGTATTCATAGTGACCTGAGTGGATGTTGAATGCCGTCTTCCATTCATCCCCTTCCTTAATATGAATGAGATTGTAGGCTCCTCTCAGGTCAATTTTGGAGTAGACAACAGCCTGTTTTAATTGGTCAAAAAGATCAGAGATGAGAGGAAGGGGATAAGAATTGCATACAGTAATCTTGTTCAGGCTGCTGAAGTCAATACATGGTCTTAGTGTGCCATCTTTTTTAGAAACGAAAAAGAAACCAGCACCAACTGGAGATTTAGATGGTCAAATGAAACGCTTATCTAGATTCTCTTTAATGTATTCTTCCATGGCTTCAGTCTCAGGGCGAGAGAGGGAGTACAGCCTTCCTTGGGGCAATTTAGAATCCGGAATTAAATCTATAACACAGTCATAGGTCTTATGAGGAGGCAATTTGTCAGCCGACTTTTTAGAAAAGACATCAGCGAAAGAACGATGATGAGGAGGAAGATCTTGTTCAAGTGAGGTTCCCTGAATGGGTAGAGACAGACAAGAAGAAAAGCAGGATTTCCCCCATTTGGTAATTTCACCACTAGTCCAGTCGATCTGAGGATTATGGAGTTGGAGCCACAGATGTCCAAGAATTAGTCTGGCAGACGGACATCTAATAAGGTAGAAGGTGATGAACTCTGAATGACAATTGCCTGATCTCAGAGATCCTTCCTCCAGAAAGTGGCAGACCATCCAACCCGCAAGCCGTAATAGGAGTCTTCAATCTGTCCACGGAGATACCCAACTGCTGGGCAAGACCAACGTCAACAAACTTCCCCGCAGCTCCACAGTCTATGAAGGCAGATAAGAGCCTAAACTAGGTACCACACTCCAACCGGACTGGGACAATAAATGAGTTTTTGGAAGAGATTAGATGAACACCCAGGTGGACCTCTTCCTTAGTGGTTTGGTCTACGGGTTTCACACCAGCTGGGATTTGTTAGGACACTTCTCTGTCATGTGTCACCCGGTTACCACAGTAAAGACACTGACCCATGGTGCGCCGACGGTTCTTCGCTTGCCGAGAGAGACGCAAAGACCCTAGCTGCATATGCTCATTCTCAGCCGGCACCGTTTGAGGAGTGGGAACGGCAACAGAACCCGCAAAGGAGTCTCTTTCTGCCCGCCTCTCCCTAAGGCGCGGGTCCCCCCGAATGGTCAGCAACATGAGGTCCTCCAGGGACTCAGAGACCGGATATTGCACCAGTGCATCCTTCAGCTGCACCGAAAGGCCTGCCTGGAATTGACTGCGGAGTGTGGGATCATTCCATCTACAGTCAGTGGCCCAACAGCGGAACTCCGTGGCGAATTCTTCTGCGGATCTTCTTCCCTGGCGGATTGAGCGGATCTTGGTCTCAGCAGTGACGGTACAGTCAGGGTCATCATAGAGGAGACCAAGGGCCTTGAAGAAGGCTTCCACTGTCTGATAGCCAGGGTGATCAGAAGGCAAGGTGAAGGCCCAGGCTTGAGGGTCGCCTTGAAGCAGAGAGATGATGAGATCCACCCATCGGACCTTTGTTCCGGAGGCATTGGGCCGGAGCTGGAAGTAAAGAAGACAGCTATTTTTAAACTGTTGGAACTTGCTGTGTTCTGCGGTAAATCGATCTGGTAGGGGTATTTTGATGTCTGAGGTGGGTGGTGGAGGATAGGAATTGGAGCTTGAGCCCCTCAAAGATTGGTGATGGCATCTTCTTGAGATGAGACCTTCTTGGTAAGAGTCTGGACTACCTGAGTAAGGTGTGACATCTGCGCAATCAAGGCCGTTGAGGCTTCAGCAGTCATCCTCCTAACCGATCCCTGTTTAAAGTGGGCTGGTTATAATGTTACAAGGACAGTTACCAGGGTGTGGAGTCTATGTTATCAGGTGGTGCTCACCAGAGCCCCTGATGGTGGGGTTGGAATTGGCTGCGCCCCAACAGGTCACTATCCCCAGAATCGAACTCATAGGAGAAGTGAAGAAGAAACAGAGTGAAATAGAGAGAGGCAGACAGGAAAAAGGCAGGGAAGCGGGAAAAGTCAGAAGGTACTGACCTGAGACCACACTAAAACACCAAAAGGACGGGCTGGGAAGAACCAACAAGACTTGACAAACAAGACTGACCAGGAGATGCACTCAAACACCCAGAAAAGAATCCCAAAGGATAACAGGAACAGTCACTCAGGAAAAGGATTGGTAGAACAGATATGGGCCAAAACAACAAGGAGAGAGAGAGGGAGAGCAGCAAACAAGAGGTTAAATTAAGGAACAAGGATGGAAAGCAATAGGGCACTCAAGAATCAAGGCACAGATCAACTGGTAAGACTGGGACAGCAAAAGCTATAACCAGTGCCCCCTCTACATTTATTTTCTTTCCAACATCCGTGGACTCTCTTCTTTAGGTTTCAGATAAAGGTTTGAATTTAAGGAAAAGGCATTGGAGTGGCAGTTTTTCCCCCTTAATTTTTAAAGGAACAATGGATCCATGTAATCCCTGTCATCTTATGTATCAAGTTTGGTACAAAAGGGAGACAGACAATGGGCTGGATCCAGACTTAAGAAAGAGCTTGAAACTAAGAGAGATTAATGTTACTCCTAGGCTAAGCCATGTTGATTGCAGGGGAGTCATATTTCATCTGTTGCACACAGATGAAGTATTAGAGTTGAGAGGTGATGTTTCCTATCCCAAGTCTAAATAACAGTGTAAAAGTAAAGCTAGTCAGTGTCTGTGTGCAGTAAGCAATTCAAAAGATATATCCCTGCATGCAAAGAATACAAATAACTTGACTCCCCCTGCAATCAACATGGTTTTGCCCAGGTGTAACCTGCCTCTCAATTACAACCTCCTTAAGTCTGGATCCAGCCATATGACATTAACATAAATTCCAAGCCTGATTATGTCTACTTTTTAAAAAAATAAATAAAAAACATGCTTGGAAGATTTCAGATTGGAAAGTTGCGGTAATTTCTGTTGCTGTATATTTCTCTCCCACTGCTTGCAGTTTTGTAGCTACTAAAGAAAAGCAAAACTTTGGCATGAACTTCTTCTTGATGAATTTCTAGGGTTTTAACAAAAGAACCCAAATGACATCACATTTCTAATACCACCGTGTAGTGGGTTATGATTAATCATGCTACGGGAGGCAGTTGTCAGGAGCAGACACCTTTATTAATGCCAGAAAATCTGTGTCAAAATATGTTACAATCAGAAAACAATCATATTACATCATCTGCAAATTTAGAAATTGACATTAATTTACTATAGGTAAAATGTTGGAAAATGAACCTTCCACTAAAACAATACTAAAGGGCACAGGATATGTACTAAATAAAACATAAGAGTAAGGATTTTTTAAATATTGCTCCTGGAATATGATACATTAAGGTAATGAATTATAGATAAATATGAAGACAGTACTTGTTTTTACTGCAATTATGTAATTATATAATATAAGGAATAATAAGCGATCATTTGTGGTTAATATTAAGGTGGTTTGTTAGACATAAATGTGTATACCCTGTGTTTAGTATAAATCTCTGATGATGTCCAACAGGATTAAACATGCTCATATCAGATAGAGGAACTTTTCTCAGAACAATAGAAACAAAAACAAAAGAAGAGCCTAGGGGTCAGATTTAGTAAGCTGCGGGAAAAGGAAAATGGATATGTTGCCCATAACAACCAATCAGGTTCTAGCTCTCACTTTTCTAGAAAATGTCAGCTAGAATCTGATTGGTTGCCATGGGTCCCATCTCCACTTTTTTGTTCCCGCAGCTTAGTATATCTGTTCACCACAAACCACATCCTGTTAAAACAACCTCTGCAGGCTGTCTGCTGAGTGCTCCTGCAATTAATAAAGTCAATAGAACAAAGATTACAATTACACCTGGTATAATTCTTTCATCTCATGGAAATTCTTCTCCTGTGCGAATTCTCTGATGTTCAATTAGACTTGCTTTCTGCTTAAAACATTTCCCACACTAAGAGCATGCAATGGTTTCTCACCCGTATGAACTCTCTGATGTATAATAAGATATGAGTTCTCTGTAAAGCATTTACCACACTCAGAACATGAAAATGATTTCTCGCCTGTGTGAAATTTCTGATGTTTAGTAAGCATTGATTGACTGGAAAAACATTTTCCACATTCAGAACATGACAACAGTACAAACCCAATGTGAACTGTCTGATGCATAATTAGACTACATTTCTGTTTAAAACATTTTCCACATTCAAAACATGGAAATGCTTTCTCACCTGTGTGAGTTCTCAGATGTTTATTAAGGGCTGATTTCGTTACAAAGCATTTCTTACATTCAGAACATGAAAATGGTTTCTCACCTGTGTGAACTCTGTAATGGATTTTAAGAACTGATTTACTTGCAAAATATATTCCACACTCAGAACATGAAAATGGCTTCTCCCCTGTGTGATATCTCTGATGTATAATTAAGCTACTTTTTTCTGAAAAACATGTCCCACACTCAGAACATGAAAATGGCTTCTCACCTGTGTGAACTCTCTGATGTTTAGTAAGATCTGATTTAATGGAAAAACATTTCCCACATTCAGAACATGACAACGGTCTAAAACCGGTGTGTACTGCCTGATGTATAATTAGATTATATTTCCTTTTAAAACATTTCCCACATTCAGAACATGGATATGGTTTCTCACCTGTGTGAGTTCTCTGATGCATCGTAAGGGCTGCTTTACTTGTAAAAAATTTCTTACACTCAGAACATGCAAATGGTTTCTCACCTGTATGTGTTCTCTGGTGTAGTGTAAGTTTTGATTTTCCTGCAAAATATTTTCCACACTCAGTACATGGAAATGGCATCTCCCCTGTGTGAATTCTCTGATGTATAGTTAAGCTAGATTTTTCTGAATAACACTTTCCACACTCAGTACATGAAAATGGCTTCTCACCTGTGTGAACTCTCTGATGTTTAGTTAAAGATAATTTACGTGTAAAACATTTTCCACACTCAGAACATGAATATGGCTCTTCAACTGAGTGAACTATCTGATGTTTAGTAAGTTGTACTTTATGTGTAAAAGCTTTTCCACACTCAGAACAGGGAAATGGCTTTTCACTTGTGTGAAGACTCCGATGTATAATAAGACTTGCTTTCTGTGTAAAACATTTCCCACACTCAGAACATGAAAATGGTTTCTCACCTGTGTGAACTCTCTGATGTTTTGTAAGAGCTGACTTTTCTTTAAAACATTTCCCACACTCAGAACATGAAAATGGTTTCTCACCTGTGTGAACTCTCAGATGGTTAGTAAGCTGTGACTGACCGGAAAAATATTTCCCACATTCAGAACATGTAAATGGTTTCTCACCTGTGTGAGCTTTCTGATGTTTAGTAAGGGCTGACAGATACTTATAACGTTTTCCACACTCAGAACATGAAAGTGGTTTCTCCCCTATGTGAGTTCTCGGAGGTGTAATAAGGTGTGATTTATCCGAGTCAGAGCTAAGAACATTATTGTCACCTGTTCGATGCACATATTTATGTGCAAACAGTTCTGTACTGTCAAGAGAACACTCATCAGGATTAGATTTATCTGACAACTTATCCGAAATACAAAGTTCTGGATGTATAATTGGAGTTTTAAGGTTTCCTCCTGGAGAATCTTCTGAAATTTCATTATCTTCTATATAACAATCTGAAAAACACAAGAACTAAGTGTTCATATTAATTAGCCCTATTTTATTCCATATGGTACGTTATTGGTTATTCCATATGGAAGTTTGTTCGTTAAATCATGATTAAACTAGACACAACATGAAAAGCTAAAGTTTTCATAAGCACTTTTAGGTTTTGGAAGTCGAATGGATAAACAGCAGTTACAAATATGGACAAGATACCTGTTAATGTTAGTGACCGCTTTATTGACAAGGAAATGTGACTTGTTTAGTAATTGGGTGGGTACAAAGTTAATATGTAACACAATCCCATTGTTAGGCAAGTAGCCTACAGTAGGCATAGTGCTTGAAATGGTATTCGGACACATTAAATAACCTCAAGAGACCGATCAGATCCAACACTTAATAATCACTGCATAGTAGCAGTCACAATGTGCAACCCAAACTCCACATCTTCAACACACATGGGCTAAAACAGCACACAGACTAGATACAAGAAAACCTTGCTAATATTTTGGGGCCAGATTCAGAGATGGAAAATAAAAGAGGAAATTTACTCCTGGGCAAAACCATATTTATTTCAGGGGAATTCAAGTTATTTGGATACTTTGCATACAGGGATATTTCTTTGATTTGCTTTCTGCACACAGATAGTGAGCGTTACTATTAGACTGCTATTTAGAGTAGGGCTGGGAAACGCCATCTCTCAACTCTAATACTGTTTGCAACAGAAGAAATATGACTCCCTTGAAATCAACATGGTTTAGCCCAGGAGTAACTTTCCTCTATTATTTTCAATCTCTGGACCTCATTTACTAAAGTCAATTTTAAGCAGCGATTCCACATCGATCATCATCGGTATTTTAGCAGTGATTTTTTGGGGGAAAATTGGTGGAATTTACGGTTCCCGAATTTTTCCCATCAATGTAGAATTGTCGTCGATGTTGATAGATTTTAAAATGGAAAAATCGATATGCTTTTCTATTGAAGCACAGCGATTCTCCATCTTAAAATCGGCATGCATTTTCCTATCACATATCCTGCCTACTATAAGGAAAAGCATGGCCATGTGTTTGTGGCCATACTAATCCTTATATAAATAGCAGCCTGATAAGTGATAGAAATGTTCCTGCAAATGTGTAATGTGTCCGTGTAAAAAGTAAAAAAGTACACCCATAACCCTTGCAATATTACATGTCCTATCCCTACATGTTACCCCTGACTAAAATGTGTAGAAAATGTCCCTTAGTGTGTCACTAGCTTACTAAGGCGGCCACCGTTACAAAATGTCCCCTATAGTGTATAATGTAAGTGTAATGTGTAATGGAAAAAAAAAAGCAGTTGGGGGGGGGGGAGGTTACAACTCACCATTTGGCAGTAATCTGTCTTGGGAGGACTTGCTTAGATTTTAATCTTCTTCTGCAGATCTTCTTTCAATGTTGCTTGGAGAATCTTGTCAGCTTGCTTGAAGAAAGTCATACGGTGCTGGCATCTGACCTTCGGCCTCTTCTTGCCCTTTCAGCGACGCACCCCTTCTTCATCCTTGGTGTCCCCGTTGCTATTGACCGGGCTGTCTCTAGAGGGACCCCTTTTATAGGAAAAATGACGTCACAGACACTAGAGCGCTCACTAAAGCCCCCTAATGTCTGTGACGTCATTTTTCCTATAAAAAAAGGGTCCCCCTAGTGACAGCTCGGTCGTTTTTTTTTTTCCATTACACATTACACTTACAAAATGTCCCCTAAAATGTATAATGTAACGGTGGCCACCTTAGTAAGCTAGCGACACACTAAGGGACATAGGGCTCTATTTACGGACAGCGCATAAATCTGGGGAGTGATAGTGATCCAGGCTCGCTTATCATCGCAGCGAGCCTGGACACTTCACTCCCCAGATTTATAAAAACTTACCTTCATCGTGAAGACTCACGATGTCCGGTGAGTGTTTCCACTGCATCACCGGCGCTTCACTCGTATGTGAAGCGCCGACGATGCAGTAAAATAGTCGCGCATGCGCCGTACACGCATGGCGCATGCCCAATGTTTAGCTGCCGTGCGGAGTGTTGGCATTAGGAATCAAGCTGATTCCTTAATGCCTTTTTTTTTTATTCTTAGCGATCCCCCTGAACCACCAATGTTTCCCCCCTTTTTATCCACTGAA
>WWET01003807.1:4924-15851 GCA_011038615.1 Limnodynastes dumerilii | reverse complement strand
CCTGCTGTGGGAAGAGTCATCGTCCTGTTGGGATGTTTAGACGAGTCTCCTCAGGACTTACCCGGCTGATCAGACCGGGTAGTCTGGCTGGACGGTGGGGTAAGAAACTTCCCACGAGTGTATGGTTTTGAAGCTAAGCCCACTTTCACCTCCGTCTCCGGTGCACTCCCTCTGCAAGGGCGATTCCGTTGTTGAGGATACCGATGGTACAAGCCCCGTTAATCGCTGCAAAGGTCCAGTCACAACCTTCACACCGTTGACGCATTTCGTCTGACGTCCTCAGACTTTTTCAAAGCGAATAGTTAAAGCGCCGAGCCCGGGTCTCTATAAGAGCCAGACTCACAGGTGTTCGAATAATTAATTAGTTCGTTAGATTCAGCTTCCAAACTGCTAATTCTATTCAGCGTGAGATTCTTAGAAGCGTCCAAGTAGAGAACATTGCATAGATAAGAGGACTGAGAATAACATCACTATAACCCCCAATAATTCTAATAGCAGGAACTCTTACCAATTGACTTTAATCCAGTCTGACCTCCAGTCATAATAATCACAAGATTTATAAGCACACCTATCGTTTTATATATTGTTTTATTTACATTTATTTAGTTTTATAGGTGTATATGTTTATTTAATAAATGTGTTATATTTTACAAATAATTGTTCTCCATGCTCATCCAAGTCAACTATATATATTTATATATCTAGTTAGATAATCCAGCACTGTTTTCTTTTAATCACTGACGCCACTTGCAGTCGTTAAGAGTCTCACATTTACCATACTCTACCATATCCCTCTGTTTCCCTGGCAGTCTTGCTTCATAATACTAAGGATTTTTATCCAACTGACTAAAATATAGACACTCCGGTGTAAAAGAAATAAGTCAAAGAATCACATTATCAAACATGAATTATTCAGATATTGACTCTACAATTCCAATACCTTGTCTATTACCATCACCTTTCTGGAATCACAAATCTCTTGGAAGACTCTAGTTGTGCACAACATTCGGATTCAACGTGATATTTATCATCATTTTTTTGTATTTATATTTATTCAACTCTATTGATCAATTTATTGTATTCTACAGAGAATAAATTTTCTTGATTTGTTTTTACTAATAGATTTGTATTTATTTCTATTAGGCATTTTCTCTTTACTAGTGGTATTTAGGATTTATAACCTTAGAATGGATTTAGTGCAGCATTTGTTTTGTTATCATTTATGTTTTTTAGGGTTGTCACCCTTGGTGCAGCATCTGATGATAGACACTCTCTCTATTAGCTTTATACAACTATATAAGTTTCTGGTTATATACATTGATATATATTTACTTCTTCTGGCACCAATTTGGGATTTTTTGACATATTGCTTTTTCACCCAGTTGTTATGTCGACAGTCAAAATGTTGACAGTTAAGTATTCTGTTAGAATTACTTATATACTACATATATCTTATTACATTTCTGAAGTTTTTTTATAAGATGCCTGCATTACAAAGAGTTTACAAATGTTGCATACAAATACATACAAAATACTCAACATTTTGACCTGTCAACATTTTATACCAGACACCTTCAGAGGATTGCAAACATCATGCAATTAAACCCTAAAAACACACATTTTCCAAAACTTTTCCAGAGTGTTGGCCACTAGTGTATGGTGTCACTATTTAATGGTGTCATTGTCCAGTCACACACACCCCTAGTGTCACTGTATAATGCCCCATTCCCAGCAGTCACCTCTCCAGTCACACACATCCCCTGGTGTCACTGTATAATTTCCCATTCCCAGCAGTACCCTCTCCAGTCACACACATCCCCTGGTGTCACTGTATAATGTCCCATTCCCAGCAGTCACCTCTCCAGTCACACACACCCCCTGGTGTCACTGTAAAACGTGCCATTCCCAGCATTTACCTCTCCAGTCACACACATCCCCTGGTGTCACTGTATAATGTCCCATTCCTAGCAGTACCCTCTCCAGTCACACACATCCCCGGGTGTCACTGTATAATGTCCCATTCCTAGCAGTACCCTCTCCAGTCACACACATCCCCGGGTGCCACTGTTTAATGTCCCATTCCCAGCAGTCACCTCTCCAGTCACACACACCCCCTGGTGTCACTGTAAAACGTGCCATTCCCAGCAGTCACCTCTCCAGTCACACACAACCCCTGGTGGTGTCACTGTATAATGTCCCATTCCCAGCAGTCTCACACATCCCCTGGTGTCACTGTATAATGTCCCATTCCCAGCAGTCACCTCTCCAGTCAGCAGATGAATGATCTTGTTGGTGAGTTGCAGGATCTTCTGGTCATTGTCTCTTGTATATCAGTGAGTGAGGTGGACACACAGTTTTGGGGGTCTGCTCAGTTCTCCTGACACACAGGGATAGATTCTGAGTGTCTCACAATCACCAGATGTCGTCTTCACTACTGTCTGATCCTGTATATTGAAGGGAAAATTTCAGCAGCATGAGACAGCTGTTTATTGCTTTCACACTTATGGGCTCTATAAATATAAAGAGGCTAACTGAATTAAGCCCAAAGACAGAAATAAGCCTATTCCTGTACATAACAGTAGCTGAAATTCACAGATTTTAATACGCAACTCAACACAGGGTGTGAGATAAAATCCGCTAAATAATTTTGTGCAAAGTAACATTACTACCAAAATTGCAACTGAGTCAGGCCCAGTCTTATAAATGAATCTTCTCAGAAAGACTGTGTCCAGCACACACTAAGACCCCAGGGAAGTCTGTGACGTGTGTGGGTCCCCGCTTAGAACGGCCCTATTGCGATATGATCCACAGAGCACAGAGCTTTTGGTGCTCCGAAATATAAGTAAAAAAGTCCCCCACTCCTTTCCCTAATTCTAACCCTAAACCTCCGATCTCATTACCCTAACCCTAACTCTACCTTCCTGGCAGACTGACCCTAACCCTCCCTTACTTGTAGCCTGACACTAACCCACCATCTCCCGCAGCCTGACCCTAACCCTCCCTACCCCGCACCCTGGAGAGGTTACTCATCTTTCCCTCGGTCCGGTGATAGCAGCGGCGGAGCGACCGGATATCGGCGGTATTTGCAAATCACAATGGGTGAGTATGCTGATCGGCATACTCACCCATCCTAAAAAAAAATAGAAACTGCCCATTATTCGAAATAGGGGCATTCGAAAAGGAACTTTGGATGTCCCTATTTCGGAATGAAGAGTTTCTAACTGGGGACTGACAATGGTCTGTGAATGAGGTGCCATAGAGATGATGGCCCTGATTCAGAGCGTGATAAGAGAGGAAAGTTACTCCTGGGCTAAACCATGTTGATTTCAGGGGGAGTCAAATTAATATTATTCTTTGCATGCAGGGATATATCTTTGAATTTCTACTGCACACAGATACTGACCGGCGTTACTATCACACTGTTATTTATCACCTCTCATCTCTAATACTATTTTTTTTTTTTTAATAAAGTTTTTTATTGGTACACATTGTCATTATACAATTGCAGACAATACATTCATAGTCAAGTCATTATCAATTCCATAGACGATACATTAGATATAAATATCTTCGAGTTTGGAAAGCTGCACCCCCTTTGTCTCCTCACAAAATTAAGTATCTAGTATCAGTGGAGCATCATCTACCAGTTGGCGGAGTGCATACCAGGAAGTGTATTGAAAGGAATCATGCAATTTTTTCCTCAACAACACCGGCAGGGTATTCATATATGCCTCCCACACCCCAAAGAAACCTTCAGAACTTTTTTCTCTATACATAAGCGCCTCTACCCAATCCATCCGAAAGACAAAGTACAACTTTTCGCGAAAGAGTGCAAGGGGCGGCGCTGAAGAGTTTAGCCATGTTTAGAGGATTGTTTTCCTAGCTGCTGCACTTAAGATTAACAAGAGTTTCTTGGTTCCTCTCTCGGCTCTTTGATCTCTGGGCAGCATACCAAACACCGCCCATTCTGCAGTAAAGGGTATATAACTAATTAGATTGGTTTCCGCATATCTCTTGATTTGTAACCATAAGTATCTTACAATGGGGCAAGACCACAAATTTGCGTTCGGTGTTAAACATCTCAGACATGAACCAGACTCCCTAATGCCCATTTGCATTTGCCTTAGTGAGGAACAATAGGAGTAGTGAAATAATTTCAAAAACATTTCTAAATAATGGTATGAAGGCAGAACTCTCCTAGAGTAATTGAGAGTGCGCAAAAGGTCTGTACAAGAAAGACCAGGGAAGAATTGAATCCATCTGGAGAGTCCTGATTGTGAGGTAGCATGGTCCATAGGTGACTGTAAAAATCTATAATTAGTTGATATTGCCTTTGCTCTAGTAGGTGCGTTAAGAAGTAAAGAGTCTAAATGGTTAATTTTATCTGCCGGTGTAAGAAGGCGCAGAATTTTGCTGGCATAATGTTGCGCCTGCAAATAAGCTAATTGGTGTGTACGTATAAAGGGAAATTTCTCTAAGGCAGCAACAAATGTAAGGGTCTTTCCAGTGGCTACATTCACAATGTGACGAATTGTGGAGATCCCCTCTCTTTTCCAATATGTGAAGGGGTAGGATGGGGCACCGTTTTGAAACTCTGGATTTCCCTGTAGGGGGAGATTCAGAGAGTGGTGTGCATTGAGGTGTGACTGATGGCTCACCAGATGCCACACCTTGCTGACCGACCACAGTAATGGATTTTCTCTGACCTCCCATGGAATCTCCTTGTCATGTTGATGGAAAAAACCCGTCAGAGCAACAGCCTGCAGGAATTCAGCTTCCAGGCATGTGTTAGCATAAATCTCACTTCCATGAAGCCAATCTTTAATAAAGCGCATCTGGGCCGCATAATTATAGTGCAAGATATTTGGGAAGTTTATACCACCGTTTAGTTTGGATTGTTGAGGTTTAAGTAGACCTATACGCGGTCTCTTCCCCGCCCAAATGAATTTTCGGAAAATTAAGTTAATAGCTTTGATTTTTTTTGGTTAACAGCAAGGGTAAAATATGCAGTATATACATTAATCTGGGAAATGAGATAATTTTGATTAAGTTGGCACGTCCCAGGAACGACAAAGGTAATGAGCGCCATCCCTCCAGCTCGTGACCCAAAGCCCGAATTGCTGCCGTGACATTGGTTTCATATAATGCGTTGGGGTTGGAGCTTTTAGTTATTTTCACTCCTAAATATGTTATATGCTTGGACGCCCACTCGAATGGAAATTCCCTTGACCAGGAGGGCGAGATTGGGCTAAATTTAATGAAAGAGCTACTGATTTGGCCATGTTTATTTGGAAGCCCGAGACCTCTCCGTACTCATGAAGAAGATCTAAAATGGGTTGCAAAGAGGCTCTCGGGTTACCAATATATAATAGGACGTCATCCGCAAATGCTGAAATTTTAAGTGTGGCCCTTCCTATTTAAATTCCCTCAAAAGCTGTAAAGTTTTGTAAAATACGGAAAAGGGGATCTATGGCAAGGTTAAATAAGAGAGGGGAAAGGGGGCACCCCTGACGAGTACCTCTCTCCATTAGGATCGCGGGACCATGGGAGCCATTTACAAGCAAATGTGTAGTTGGGGCGGTGTACAAATATCGTATAAAATTTAGGAATGGGAAGTCAAACTCTCTATTTTCCAGGACTGCCATTAAATGCGGCCAAGCTACCGTGTCAAAGGCACGTGTCGTGTCTAAACTAAGTAATATGTTATCAGTGTGACTGTGTGCATAAGAAGCTATAGTAGCCGCCACTGCCGACCGTAAGGCTCTGACTGATTGCCTACAAAGCCCAGCTGATGGTCAGTAAGGAGTTTAGGCAGGATCGATTGCAATCTATTGGCCATTATTTTTGTTAACAGTTTATAATCTACGTTTATAAGGGAGATGGGCCTGTATGAATCTACATTTTGGGGATCCCTCCCTGGTTTTGGGATAAGGGTGGTTAGTGCAAGGTTAAAAGAAGGATATTCAGGGTGATTGTTAAGGATCGAGTTGAACAGTTCTAGGAGGCACGGAACAATTTCTGGCTGCAATATTCTGTAATATTCTTCAGTAAGGCCATCCGGCCCTGGAGCTTTGTGAAGTTTTAGGGAAGAGATGGCCGCATTAATCTCGTTGGTGGTAATATCTGCCGTAAGAATTTGATTGTCTAATAAGGGAAGCTTAGGGAGCTGGGCTAGCTGCAGCATTTGCCTCTGGAGTACCGGGTCATGCGGCAAGGGACTATATACATCTCTATAATGTTCCGTGAAATTGGCCTGGATCTCAGAGGTTTTCATTAAGAGGTGGTTAGTTGTTTTGTGACGGATTGAAGTAATATAGGACCTCTTGCACCACGGCTTAGAAATAGTAGCCAGCAATTTACCGGTCTTATTTCCCCACTGATAATACCTATGGCGAGTATAATCTATATTAAAACATGCCTGTGAAGTAAGGAAACTCTCTAGCAAACGCCGAGCTTGTAAATACGAAGTATATAAACCATCAGTGGGAGAGCTGGAGTATTGGTCCGTTTCGCGTTTTTTCTGTCTAGCCGCATATTGTATGATGTCACCACGTAACACTGCCTTTGACGTCTCCCACAGCAAGACCGGCGTATCCCAGTGCTCCAAGTTATCATCTAAATAATTCCCCCAGCAAGCATTCAAATGGGCTTTAAAATCTGTGGAATCATAAAGATGCTGAGGAAATCGCCATAGCCTATCCTGGGAGGGCATGGCAGGGGAACTCAGGGAAAGCGAGACCGGGGCGTGGTCCGATACTAGAATATCACCGATATCAGCTCGCAGTACGTAGCTTACCAGACAATCTGCCACCAAAAGGTAATCGATGCGGGAGAAGGTTTGGTGTACTGGGGAGTGAAAGTGAAATCAAGCTCAGATAAACGCAGAGGAGAGGCGTGCGGCTTTCCGCTCTCAAAAGACCATACAGTATGTATGCTGAATAAAAAGATGGAATTGAACATGTCAGATAATTACAATAGAGTGCAACAAGAGTGTGGATTTGACAATGTGTATTTTTTACAAGTAAGTTCGAACATAAAGCTCTAGAAAGGGTAGTTCTCGAAGGGGAATCCAAGAAGTACCAACGAAACAACAAAGACATTGGGAAAAACTAAAAATACAATAAAGACAGTAACATTGACGGCACAAAAAGATAGAGAGCATGGCAGGATTTGCAAAAATTATAGTGGCCCTACAGAACAATCCTAAAATCTTTATCGTTAACCTACCCCTAATCGCCAAGAGGAAGTACCACCTCCAGGAGAACCATGGCACCATGACAGAAACTAAAAGACTACGCTAATGCTAACTACGGTGCCTGTAAGCTATTGACATCTGTATTTAATGCAAGGGCTTTATTAGCAACTTAACTGAGTAACCCAGCCCCGGAGGGAAAACGACCCCACGCATTTTTTAAGTTAAGTGGAAAAATCCCTGTAAAAGAGTAGTAGGAAACCAGTCATGGGGCTTGCAGGGGGGCCTGTGTCTGTATATACTCTTTAGCCTGCGCGGGATCATTAAAAAAAAGGACATTGCCGTTGTCCACCACTCTTAGCTTTGCAGGGTATAGAAGTGAGAATCGCTATTTACGTTCAATTAAGCACTGGCAAACCTCTGAGAAGGCCTTACGCTTTTGGGTTACTTCCACTGAGTAGTTTTGAAATATAAGAATAGTATGTCCCTCTATCTCCAACTTGGGGGACTGTCGATAGGCTCGTAAGACTTTTTCCTTGGCCCTAAAGTCCAGAAATTTGGCGATGGATGGTCTAGGGCGATTTTGTTGACCCGGTCTCTCCACACCCATTCTATGCGCTCTCTCAACCTGCAACTCTTGTGCAGAGTCATAAATGCCTAGTGCCGTGGGGATTCGTTTTGTGATGAATTCCACCAAGTTGGGGCCCTTAATCTATTCAGGAATCCCGATAAACCGCAGGTTACTGCGCCGGTTCCCGTTTTCAAAATCGTCCAACTTACTGGACAATTCTTTAATTTTAATAGATTGGCTTTCAGTAAATGCCTGTAAAGCATGAACTGCATCTTCCATGTCACTAGACCTTTGTTCCAAAGTGGCCATGCGAGTGGAATTTGCCTCCACTTTAGCTAAAACAGCGTCTAAACGCGCTTGGAAGTCGTCGAATTTCTTATCGATGTGCGGCATTAAAATGTTGGATATTTCTATGGCCGTAGCTTCCGCTGAGCTAGCAGTCTGTGGTGAGGAGAGAGATGGGTTAGATTCTTGGTTGACTACTGGGAGAGGGGGAGACACCGGTGCAGATTTAGATTGTGAGTTTCTATTACGCCCCATTCTAGAACTTTGGGATGGGGAGGACTGCGATGAGGAACCCTGCTTATCCAGAAATTTGTCCATTACAAACTGGCCAAAAAGAGAGAGAGAGAGGAAGAGAGAGAGAGAGGAAGAGAGAGAGAGAGGAAGGAAGGAAGAAAGAAAAGGAAGGAAAGAAAGAAAAAAAAAAGAGAGAGAAAGAAAGATAGATAGATATATAGAAAGAAAGAAAGAAAAAAAGAAGGAAGGAAGGTAAAAAGAAAGAAAGAGGAAAGAAAGAAGGAAGGTAAGAAAGAAAGAGAGAGAAAGGAAGGATAGATATTGAAATTAATAGAAAAAAAAGAGAGAGAAAGAAAGAGAAAAAAAGGGGGGGGGGAGAACACGGGCTACAAGAACTCGAGGCTCCTCTTGTTCAGTGCATAAACCCTAAGTTATAGACAGAACAGCATGCTATGTAGTTCAAAGCAGTATTAGGAGTGACAGTGCAAGAAATGAATAAGATCAGTAAACAGTGGTATTGTATGATAATTATAACAGCTTTCAACCGTAACAGAACAATACCCTAGTATCTCTTGTTAACAGGGCCAGTGAGCACAATATTTGCAGTAAAGACTTAGGTGGTAATGCCACGACTATTTAGAGTGTGCAAGTGTCACTCTGCACAATTGTGTTTTAGCGTGTCCAGTACTTGCAGTTGGTAGTGACCGTCCTCAGGTTGAACAATGAACAGGCAGTATGAACAATGACTTATCCAAGCAGAATCTCCTTTCTAGGCTATATGGCTGCCACAAGGAGGAACATCTGACTTGCAGTGCAGAACAGGTAGATGTTGGTAAGTAGAAGAAGGCGTACTGAGAGATCAAAAGGTGCAATTAGAATACCCCACAGTCTAGTCCCGGACAAATAGCTTTTCTTATTTGGGGTATTTACCTCCGCCTCCCCCACATATATTGAGGGGTAACCAAAAGTACGTGCAGCAATAGTATTCTTTGGAGTTGGTATAATGGGGAGTACTGAAGTATAAGGGAATTGGCCCGGTATCTTAAATGTCCACAGACCTTCCAACACCACAGGCTGTGTACTGTATACCTTCCCCTACCATCCAGGCATCAAAGGCTGCCAGTCAAATGTAAAAAAGCAGATGGGTCCGCCACCGAGTCGCTGCCTCCAACTCTCGAAGGCCACAGCGCCCAGCTGTGAAAGCAACCTTCTCCACAATACGCCAAAACTGGCGTACGCTGACCACTGCTCCCCAGCCACCTCCCGTTAGATGCTGTGCTGGGGCTGGCTGACTTAGGCACTTTCCTACTCTCCCTGCCACTGAAGCACCCTCAGCAGTACCCCAAGGGTGGTTTCAGGATAGCCTGCAGCAATCATCCAAGTCCAAAATGGCGTTCCTGCCAAAACATGTGCTGCGTAGTAGTGAATGCCACTGATGTAAAATGGCGTTCACGCCCTTTTCTTCACTGGCCCCAGGGACTGGTCACTCACTGTTTTGCAGTCGTTTGGGTAGAAGATCAGCCTCCTCTCGCCGTTCTCGTTGTTCACCGACCTCCTGGTACGGGCCCGTCGCGAAGCCGAATACCCGGTCTGGATCTATGAGCAGCCCTGCTCGACGGTGTCTCCGGTTCCTATGGCCGCTCCACATCGCCTGATAGCTAGTATCCGCTCGCCGAGGGAACTCCTCCGTCTTCTCCCCTCACAGCACCCTCCTTAGCGCCAGCGACGTCCGGCATCAGTATCGGTGACAGAGGGATATGGCGGCCTGCCTTATTTGGGCCCGTCCCGAAGCCCAGTGCCTGGTCCGGGTCTACAAGCAGCCCTGCTCGATGGCGTCTCCAGTTCCTGAGGCCGCTCCACACCGCCCGAAGGCTAGTACCTGCTCGCCGAGGGAACTTCTTCGTCTTTTCCCCTTCGTGGCACACACGGCGCCTGGCGGCAGTATCAGTGGCGGTGGAATATGGCAGCCTGCTGCAATCCTCTGCAGGTATGCCTCACACGTTAGAGGCAGACTCTGGTGTAGTTCCCGGCAAGTTGTTAGGGGTCCCAAGGAAAAGGGTATCCAGGGGTATCCCCCGTGTGTATTTGGGATAAGCTGCCGATATTTATGGCGACGAAAAGTCCACCACAAGGGCTGTCTGCCGGGAGCTCAGCTAAAATGCGGCCACCTCGGTGCGCCGCTCAACCGGAAGTCCTCTCTAATACTATTATATTATTATTATTATAATATTACACAGATACTGACCAGTGTTACTATCACACTGTTATTTATCACCTCTCATCTCTAATACTATTATATTATTATTATATTATTACACAGATACTGACCAGTGTCACACTGTTATTTAGACTTAGGATAGGAAACATCACCTCTCAACGCTAATACTGTTTACAACAGATGAAATATGACTCCTCTGCAATCAAAATGCTTTAGCCCAGGAGCAACTTTTCTCTCATATTTTCAGTCTCTGAATCAGGTCCAATGTCACAGATGAAAATACACTCAGATATCAGAAGTTGCAACTACATTTCTTCCTCCTGAGAAAAATAATACCTTAGAGAGATGAAACAAGGGCTGGATTGTTGTATAGGAACAGGGTGACAAAGGAGACGGAGGTCACCTCACAGTATCCCTGTGCCATCTG
>WWET01003806.1:118776-131541 GCA_011038615.1 Limnodynastes dumerilii | reverse complement strand
TGATGGTCCCACAAGTTGCCTGAATGAAGGGAAACCTCAGTGTAAGAATAATCAGTGCCTACTTTTTATTACTTCCCTACGGGAGATCTCGGATGGAAGAAGTAGATTCTGACATGGGGGCAGGGGCTTAATGATGTGATTTATACAAATTGTGTTATTAAGTCCCGCCTCCTGTTAATCATTACTATAATCCCCTAGTGTTCCAGGGGGTGGCTGGGGCTTGATGCCATAATCAAGTGCCACCCATCCCTAGTAACTCTAGGGATTACAATAGAAATTGATAGGCGGTGGGGACTTGTGGGAGATATGCCGGCTCTCCTGGGACACCGGGAGAACTGCCCAAATTTTGGGAGAATATCTGGGAGAGTCCGCATCCCTGGAATACAGGGAATCATAGGGGTAAAATGACCGTAGACCTCATCCAGATCTATTTTATTTCTGGAAGAGACATGTCCAGAACCCTACCTTACTCGGTCCAAATGCAGATCCGTGCAGAAAAGCTGATCTCCGTCGCCGGAGTCTAATAAGTATGCCTAGCCCCACCTGTCTGGCACGTGCAAGAGAAGTTCCGTCCTCTTCCTCTGATCCTTTAGAGTACATAACTGAGTTCCGTCCACTAGGAGAACCCTCTCATAACATCTGGAGGGGACTTACACGAGAGGCTTGCGTAAGTCCCCTGTCTTTCTTAAATAAATCAAGCCCATTGTTGGGGGAATAGGAAATATCACACTTTTCGACAGTATTTTTTTCTTATATAACATTCGGTTAAACCTGCTTGTGTTTTCTTTCAAAATCCAAACGCAATAACTGAAGGGGGTGAGGCTACTAAACCGGGTCAAATGGAGGCTGTGATCATGACAGCACTAATGGTCCACACTGGGATTACGCCAATAGCTAAATACTAAAACCTTGGTGGCGACAGAGCTTATATACAGCTAATCATCTGCTCTGTCGCACCACTTCCAGTTGACCATTTGGAAGCAGATGGAGGACAGCGACCAGTTATGAAATGCTGCAATGCCAAGTTGCAATGACTTTCCACACCCGCTCCCCACACTGTTTTATTTATAAAGACAAACACATTTCACTTGGCTCATATTGCAGTCATTCTAATAAAACAGCGAAGACTCAATGCCAAGTTACTTCGCTAGTTTTGGTTGTAGCACCAAAAAGGGAAATCAGTTATTTTCAGAATTTGTCTATAATGGTGTATTACATATTGCAGTCAAGTATTAAGTGTAGGGGTGGAATGTGATGTGATGTGCCCCAGATGCAGACAGATTACCCTAACCCTAACTCTACGCTTCCATTAGCCTAACCCTAACCTTCCCTTCCCCGCAGCCTGACCCTAAGATCCCACCCACCGCAGCCTAACCCTAAGACTCCCTTCCCCACAGCCTAAAACTAAGGGTCAGATTTACTAAGCTGCGGGTTTGGAAAAGTGGAGATTTTGCCCATAGCAACCAATCAGATTCTAGCTGACATTCTCTAGTATGTGATAGGCAAGTGAGAGGTAGAATCTGATTGGTTGCTATGGGCTACATCTCCAGATATCAGAGACTTTGAGAAAGAACTCAGAACGAGTTTGAAACGCGTCAGCCAGGCGACAACAGGGACTTTTATTCACATCCAGGCATCAACAGGAGTGGTTCCGTGGCGTACATTCACCCGGGTTCATAACATCTGTAGCAGCTACCACGGACCCCTGTTTTTATTCCATCTCCCTGGTATGAACTATCTGTCCCTTTTCATTTAGGAATGTTTTTTTGATCACGTGTTAATAAATTGTTTATTTTTTTACTCTTTGTTCCCTCTCCATTCATCCCCGTGAGGGGAGATAGGGGATCATTCACACAGGTCACCATCTTCTACAGCATTTTATATGTTTTATATGTCACTGGACATTACTATTTTATTTTAAGGTTATTTTAACCTCTGACACTTCCCACTGTGGGTCCCTCAGCGCTTGAGAAATACCTCCTATCCATTTATTTCTAGCATTTTTTCCAGGGATTTGAGACATCCCTTGGAGGATTTTTTCAGCAGCAGAGGTTTAGTGCGCTGATTCCCCTCTACCACACCTTGCATGATCTCCACTTTTCCAACCCACAGCTTAGTAAATCTGGCCCTAAGTCTCCCTTCCCCCACACTCTGACCCTAAAACTCTCCATAGATTCCGATATACCCATTCATAAAAAAAGATTTCACAGTAGTGCTATATTCAAAATACAGACAGATGAAAATTAGCTTTTGTCTGTCTCTATTTCTAAAATAGCGCTGTCATGGCGGCGACTCCCATCGTGTGCTGTCCAGGGGCGGCCCTGGAAAAATTCATCAAGAGGTCACATGTGGGCAGGATATAACTATAGATGGAGCTAACCATAAAGTAAGCTGATTAGCAGAGAATATAGAACCTTAAGAAGGGCAGTGCAAAGATATCATGTGGGCGGGGCGATGCATAGCCAATGAGTACAACAAAAAGTATTATGTAAATGAGTTACATCAACCACTACATCTAGCAGTCCATACAATGCAGGTAGCATCTAGTGACCGCCACCCAATACAGAAAGCATTTTTGTACATCCATTACACCAACAGCATTTTACTGACCACCATTCATTACAGCCAAAAAATATGCTGAAAAGCAGAAGGAAGCTAATTTGGATGGATGGAAGGTGATGCTTCTTAGCTGCTCTGTTCAGAATTAAAGCTGTTTATTATTTGAGTGCTATAAGCAAAAGCAAAGTATTTCACATGATTTTGCAACACTCGCATTACAACATCCAGATTTACTAAGCTGCAGGTTTGGAAAAGTGGAGATGTTGCCCATAGCAACCAATCAGATTCTAGCTCTCACTTTCCTATTACACACTAGAGAATGTCAGCTAGTATCTGATTGGTTAATTTCCAAACCCGCAGCTTAGTAAATCTGGTCAATGGTTTACCCAGGGGCAGACTTACTTTTTTTTTGTTGTTGTTGCCCTAAGCCTAAATCATACCCATGGCTGTTGCCTCTGTAGGTTCTTGTAGCCACTCCTTATAGTGGCTCTATACCTAGTGCTGCTGACTGAGAGCAGGCAAAGAAAGATGCTCCCCAGCTGCTCTGATTGTGGCTTACACCCAGCAGTATTCTCTACCTGCCTCCCAGACAGACAGACAGACAGACAGTGAATGTCGACGGGGAAGGATTAAACACCTGGGGACATTTGCTTGTATTTGCCCCCAGGCTAAAATAGGCCACCTTATACCTTGTGTATGTTATCCTTTAAGGAGTAATAAATACATGGAGGGCACTGAATTATAGATGGACAAGAAACATGAACCTTTTCACAACAGTCACACATTTCACAGGGAGTTGATAAGTGTTCCATGTGAAATTTCCCTATCATCTTATTTCCACAGGGATTCAATGTATTATATTGGTGATGTGTTTTATGCATCATCTCAGACTATGTATGTTGGGATCAATCATCCCAGGTTGTAAGGTCTATTGGTTCCTGGGGAGTTATGTAATTGATATGGACCAGTGAATAGAACACAATGGAAGCTGGAATAAGCTCTGTTCTTCTATCTGTTAATATGCTCTGGCTTTCATTTGGTATATTTATTATACAATATTTTTTATTATATTATATAATTATGTTATTTTATATTATATTATTACATTTTCTAGTACATTAGAACTTGTACAATAATTGTTGGTTATTCCAATAAATGTGTATTATGACAAACGTTTCGACATATTTTTCTGTTTATAACGGGATATCTGATATAACCAAATATGGACCTTCCATTGGATATTTTCCCATTCCTTTAGCTGTAATAATGACATGTAATCAAGAAGTACAATCCAGCCAATCACATGCCGCAATGCAGATTTAATTTCCTCCTAAAAGTCTCATGACCAATCACAGAGTCCTAAAATGTGATTGTTAATGTATTCAGCTGTGTAACTCCCTTTATGGTCAGTATGTTTTTGATGTATAAAAACTGTAGTGAAGCTGTGTTGGCAGTTTGCATTCTTTTCTGACTGCCAGTTTTTCAATGTTATTTATTATTTATTCCATATCATAATAAATCGCAACTGCATAAGCTTTTATACATCTAAACCAAACAATAAGTGGTGCTCTATATTCATATAATAGTGTAACAGCGTAGCTCTGGATCAGGCCAATAGACACTGCTAGAGTTAGATAAGATGTTCTCAACCTCTGTGAGTCTGTAATCCCATTCTATCTCTGTTCAAAAGCACCCAGGATTTACAATAGGGCTAATGGGACTATTTTCCCAGGCCTTCAGCTGAAAACAGTGGACACTTTACAGAGAACATTTAATACACATAACATTTCATACACATAACACGCACACACTCAGACTGGGGTAAATTAAGTCAGGAGCCAATTATCCTACCAGCATGTTTTCTGGCGTTTGGAAGGAAACCGGAGCACCCGGATGAAACCTATGCAGACACAGGGAGAACATACACACTCCACACAGATAAGGCCTAGCCTGGGAATCGAACTCAAGACCTAAGTGCTGTGAGACAGAAGAGCTGCTCAATGAGCCACTGTTCCCTGCCTGACCTGGTGTTGGATGGTCAACTACACAGTCATTTGGCACTGTAAATGTTCTAAATGCATTTACCACATCCAAGACTGTTATAGAATTCCTCATTTTAGACTCCCATTTCCTCAAGCCCTTACACTCAAGATAAGATTTACTTTCTAGTTCTAGATGTTATGTTATAGGTTAAGTTAAAATTCGGCAACATATGGCACGTCTTTCTAAAATAATATTTTTAAAGAAAAATAAAGGCCTGCTCTTCTATTCATTGATTTCTGCTTTCACTCTATAAATGCCAGGTTTATACTCAATTGCAATGTAAATCTGGCATCATTGATAATGAAAGCCTTTAATTATGAATCCCTGACTGGATTCTTACAACATGTTATGCAATGACAACAGCTGTGATAGAGACACGCAGCTGACTTACCATCATACAGCGAAATGAGCAGAATAGACCTGAGTTAATCAGAGTTAATAGGTTCCAGATTAAGGCTCAGTAGATGAAAATAATGAGTGTGGGAAAGACATTTCTAACAAAATTCAAGAAATGACAACAAAAGTACAAAACTGCAGCACCTGATAGCTACCATATATATAGTCCCCATTACACATTGCCAACTTTTGCAAATGAAGATCCAGGAAATTGTGATAGCACTGTCAAAGTGCTGCACCAAAGGGGTGTGTCCTGTGAATAGCTCCACCCATAAGTGTGTCTGCCAGGAAAACTATTTCTCAATAAAAATGCCAGCATCAGTATTTATTGATTGTTAAATTGTCAGTGAATGAATACTTTTAGTCAGGGTTGCCGACTATCCCGGAATATCTGGGAGACTCCCGAAATTTGGTCCATTCTCCCGGTATCCCGGGAGAGCCGGCAAATCACCCACATGCGCCGACACCCAAACAATCACCCGTGTAATACCTAGAGTTACTAGGAATGGGCGGGACTTGATCATCAAGTCCCGCCCACCCCTTTAACACCTGAGATCACACGAGTGATTGACAGGGGGCGGGCTTTAATGGCGCGATTTGAATAAATCGTGTAATTAAGCCCCGCCCCTCGTAGTAGTCTATGGCTTCTCCCGGAAGGAACCTTTTAATAGTCGGCAACTCTGCTTTCAGTGTTTGTTATGAACACCGTGAGATCCACTGACTTCTTCATCTTTACCGAAAAACTAAAAGTAGGTGACACTGCAGCTGATTAACAAGGCCAAAGTTTATTATTTTATTATTAATTATTGAAGTCATGTTGGCCTAGATTTACTAAAGTCGATTTTGTTGAAATCGCCAGTGTTTGCTTGTTTTTTTCCGCCGGTTTTGATATCTCCCATTTACTATTGTTAACTCAACCATCAAATCACCGGAGATGGAGGGTTTTTAAGATCGCTGGAGAAGAACTCTCTCTGGCGATTTTCTACATTGGGAACATACAAATCTCAGATTTACTATGGGGCGAGTTGCAAAATCGTTGGAGATTGGGCCCAAAATCACCAGAGATAATAAAGGTGGGTGTGAGTGGAGAGTTTGGTCAAATCGCTGGCAATTGTTCTGCAAGTTCTCCTGGTGCCTATAAAAATGATGTCAGAAGGGCTACCAGCTGATGATTTTGGCTTGTGTTTCAAATATTTGTGCTTTCGTAAATGTGCTGAATGCAACATATTACATGGATGCTGTGGCCTTACTTAGAGTCACAGAAATGGCTAATTCAAGTATAATAAAAAGAAAAATTTGTGCTCTCAAACTTTAGTCAAAATAAAATTACGATAAAATATACAAACATGCAATAAAATAAACAGAAACCAAATAAACCTTTAATGAAGAGAATTTAGCAGCAAATACAAGAAGAAACAAGGCAAAACTCAATAATATCACAGTCACCAAAGTAGCCACACTTCAACAAACACAACTAATGCCAAACAGAAAGTCACCGGTGAATTTGCAAGAAACTCTGTTGATTTTGGAAAGCCAAAGCATAACATGAAAAAGATAGAAATCGCTGTCATCTCCGACGATTTAATTCCCTGGAGTTTAACAACACACATTGCCGTTGTGTGAAAATCGCTCAGCAAACACGCCCCTTAGTAAAATCTCTGGACAACTACGGCGATGTATGGCGATTTACTCCGTCAATTTAAATCCCCCTTAGTAAATCTAGGCCATGTTGTCTTAGATAACTGCCAGCCTTTGATTACATCTTGACATAGGAAGGAAAATCTGTCACCCCACTCGGTCTTAAATTGGGTAACATAATATTTCAATTTTTTATTTTTTTTTTATGTTTTAGGCCAGCATTGTCCAAATTTGCCTCCCCTGGCTAACCATTGGCATTTGCCCCTTTCTAGCGATTAATTAATAGGGCCACCCCTCCCAAAATAATAGGACAATAAGGAATATAAAAAACATGTTTAGCCAACATTGATTTATCTCAATTGTATTAAATCATTAATAAAAAGAAAATCTGTACATATATTAAAAGAAAGCAAACTTTATTTATACTGTGCATGTATGCGATTTTTGCTAAGCTTAAATATTACAGAAAAGTGCCACAAAGCGATGGAGCCCATATTTACTGTAAAATGGCAATAGCATAACATGTCTCCCACAGTGCTTTTTATATGCATTGTTTAGTGGAAGTGTAATGTTTTTTCAGACAGGTGCATCTCCCTAGACATCATGGGAAACGTAGTTCTACAGCAGCTGGTACACAGGAGGTTAACCTGGCCTTGCTTTGGGACATAACTTTCTTCATGTAGTTAAGTAATGTAATTCCCAAGGCACTGGCCATGTTATTTAGTCCTAAAAATGTTCACAGTGACCCTGTGCCCGAAAGATGAATCTCTACTTTTCATGGGCTCATTTGAATTTAAAGTAGACTAATCCTGTATTTCACTAGGAGAAGATAATCTCTATTCATGCCAGTGGACATCATGTCAGTGTGATCATCCCATTCATTACTTTCTCAGATGTAACATCATTCATTAATGATCACTTTGCTCTCTTTATTAAAGTGTCCACATGCTACACAACATGGAATAAAAAAATAAAAACAGTAATAGACAAAGTCTAAAAATTATTTATATCACACGTCATTTGACTGTGGTATGATAAATGATGAGGTGAGTTGTTTGAATTTCATTATTTAAACTGTTGTGTTAGTTGAATTATTCTGTGTGTATGTTACAATCCAGTATGTATGAAGATCTGGAATTCCAGATGTAATTACATTGCCGAATTATGATTAATATGCTGTTTCTTCTTTCAGCTAAGCAGTCATTTTGATCATTTCAGAGCAATTTGCCCCTGATATGATAACCACTAATTACAAACGTGTTCAGTTATTCTGCATGCTGTTAATATACAGATATGCATACTTTATATTATATGCATTATGCAGTAGCAGAACACACAATGCTAGCGGTTTATATACTAGAGCCATATTGTGTGCCTCCAATAGGTGATTAAAGTTGTTTTTGGTTACTGTTATTTAATAAACAGTGATTATTTTTTTGCATTTTAAATAACTTTGTAATTTCAGAACTTGTGAAATTTGGTATTATTTATTACTATTGTTTCTGACTCTGACTTGTGTCTATCTATCTATCTAATATCTATCTATCTAATATCTATCTAATATCTATCTATCTATCTATCTATCTAATATCTATCTAATATCTATCTTTCTAATATCTATCTATCTAATAATCCCATATCTATCTATCTATCTATCTATCTATCTATCTATCTATCTATCTATCTATCTATCTATCTATCTATCTATCTATCTATCTATCTATGTTTAGATATAGGTGAACAATTCCTTGTGAAAAATTGGATATAACAACATTTTTCACACCAAGTTTATTGAAAACCACTTGTTATGATTCTTTTTTACTTTCATAGGGTTTGTAGCTCTGCAAATTTAAATTGGCATCAAGACCAAAAAAAAAACCAAAACCAAATAAACATTGCTTAGACGCTGCTCCAAAAGTCAACCCAGTAACTTGTCAGGACCACAGTAATTCACTTGAATCATGCATTGTACAACATTTAACAAACTACCAGGGTGTCATATGGTTTTGCCCCTTCCCGCTTGTCTGTATCCACCTCATCTATCTTTGTGTTTATTCTATACTTTGAGTTTTGCATATTATTCTTTATTTATTGCTATTGCATTTATACATTTTCTATGTTGTGTATTTGTGTTTTCTTGTAATTTGTTTACTTTCTCGTTAATGTTAACTAACAGCAATATTGCAATTTTAATAAGCGACTACAGTAGAAATGTTACTGCTTTGGTCTCAAAAGTGGGTAACTAGTTTGAAAAAGTGATTTTGTAAACTGGGCAAAAACTAATGGCACACATTGGCAAATATTGATCTATATATTTAGTTTTTAAGGATATATTTATAAACACGCTTGAATGGGATGTGATTCATTTTGACATTATGCTTTTAGTATATTTTTTTCCCCAAATAAAATATGGGATTTCAACTTATCTGTCAAGATGTAGCCTTGGGATTCTTTCTTTATATATACACAAATGCCATCTACTCATCTACTCTAGTTATATAGTCTGTTCATGAAAACCAAATTTTCATTAAACTGTAATTGTTGCAAACTTTTCCATCAGTACAACCTGTTAAGGATCTTTTATTTAAAACAATTTTATTTGAAACAGTAACTGTAAGATAGGAAAAAATCCCATTCCAGCTTCAGGGCCAGGAAGATACTGACGTAATTCCAGATGCTGATGGATCAATTTGCTTGCAGCACGCTATTCCAGCCTCCAATCCATCACTAACTCCTTTACTTATTTTCATAATGCAGTTCTGAAACTTGGAAACTAATGTCCAAATTTGTTCAAAACCCAAAGTACCCAAGGCACTATTTTTTCATTACAATAATCCTTTTAAACTTTTCACCCCAAATAATAATATCATATAATTAGTAATCTAATGTGTGTATAATTAGGAACCCGGTGTTTGTAAGGACAGAGCTCTATGAAAACAGTCATTTTCCGTAGAAAAACATTACAGCAACACACATATTTGCTTTAGTTTTATATTTCTTAAGGTATATTTGTTATACTAATGCAATATCTATCTATCTATCTATCTATCTATCTTTCTTCTATCTATCTATCTATCTATCTATCTATCTATCTATCTATCTATCTATCTATCTATCTATCTATCCAAAGCTAATTGAATTGGGCCCTTAGAAGTGGTGATATGGACATTTAGAAATGGCGGTATATGATTTAGAAGTGCCTAAAGGGACATATAGAAGTGGTGGTATGAACATTTAAAAGTGGCTATATGGACATTTAGAAGTGGCGGAATGGACATTTAGAAGTGGCGGTATGGACATATAGAAGTGGCGGTATGACATTTAGAAGTGGCGGTATGGACATATAGAATTGGCGGTATGGGCATATAGAAGTAATTGCATGGACATTTAGAAGTGTCTATATGGACATATAGAAGTGGTGGTATGGACATTTAGAAGTGTCTATATAGACATATAAAAGTGGTGGTATGGAAATTTAGAAGTAGCGGTATGGACATATAGAAGTGGCGGTATGGACATATAGAAGTGGCGGTATAGACATTTAGAAGTGCCTGTATGGATATATAGAAGTGGAGGTATGGACATATAGAAGTGGCGGTATGGACATTTAGAAGTGCCTGTATGGACATATAGAAGTGGAGGTATGGACATATAGAAGTGGCGGTATGGACATTTAGAAGTGCCTGTATGGATATATAGAAGTGGAGGTATGGACATATAGAAGTGGCGGTATGGACATTTAGAAGTGGCGACATGGAAACATGGAAAATAGTAGAAGTGAATGGAGATTCATATTCTAATGTAATCAGTGGCAGAAGTGACAGTATTGCATACACCCGTATACAGGACAACTTGGAGCTCTGGTCCAAACCTAGGGCCATACCCTAAAATTTTTACCCTTCCCCCCAGCCATGTTCAATGTGTCTTGGAGGTATGTGATATTACCAGTCATCACTTATTGTAAGTCGCTGTATTTCTGGTGAACAAATATGATATATAATGGGTTATTGTGCTATGTTTGTAACTGAACATTCTCTAACACTTTGTGTGCGTCAATAAAGACTTTATTTAAAAAAATGGGGACAGCCTGGAAATCTGGATAAGGTGTAAAGGCCTTCACATGTACTGTACATAAATATATCCCCGTCCACACTCTGCATACACGGTGTACACATCCTGCTCCATCCTACGTCCAGTACAGAAGTCTGGATCAATGCGCACATGCAAAATGCGGTCATTTTTAGATCCTTGAGAGTGGAATGTAAGCATTTTGATGGATTCTGGATCCGTTCCATAAAAGCCAGAGGTGGCGTATCTTGTACTACCCATGTGGCGTGTATTTCCCTATCATTATCTCCCACATGCAATAATTACCAAGAACTTCAATAACCTTAAACTATTTGCCATGTTTGTTGATCAGAATTCTGTGTAAATTACACAATCAAGTGTTTGCTAATTATCAAATGTCACCTATTATGTTGTTGTAGAGCAATTTTTAGATTAGTAAACAGGTGACAGTGCATAGTGCAATGTGACAAACATTATATATATAATGATATCTTAACATTAGTTTCTAAGAGCTATAATTATAAAAATAATTGTAAAATGAGAAAACAGACTTTTAAAGTTAAAAATAAAGCTGGCCACACACTAACCAATCCCCTCCTGATTGTTGGGGACAGCTTACTGTGTGTGGCCAGCATTTGACTGAACGATTGTGCCTTCACTCACTCAAACAGGATCCAGTTATTCAGTCTGATAAAATAGTCTAATCTCTGTGTAGGCAGTTTTAGTATTTGTATATTTATGAAAAGGGAAAAAGCTGTAGTTATTGCTGCCTTTGTCCCTCTCTTTATTAAGTAAAGAAACTTAGAAAACATAGAAAAAAGTTTGGGTGCATTTGCTCAGGATGCCGTTAGCAAGGGTGTGGTATGCTAGTTATAATGGGCCTGATCCAGAACAACGCTTCGAAGCGTAGCGGAGATGTAAAATCACTGTTTAGAACGCACTGCGCATGCGCACCATAGAAAATACGCACATTCACGTAGCGTAATTGTGAACTTATGGGCCATTCACGTATGTGTCACGTAAATACTTACATGTGGGCGTGCCAATTTTACGTTACTCGAAAATACGTGAAGTAGGCGGGGGTGGTATTTAAAGTGTACAGTATGGGCGTGCTTAGCTGCGTAAATTCGGCAAATACGTACGTGTGCGTATGACAGCGGTTACGTGAGAAAAAGTTAAGGTAGGGTTTGGGAAGCGTATCTTGACAAAATACGTCCGTGCAAGGGGTGTGCCGAGGGGAGTGTAGGGGATTGAATTTACGTGCACGAAAATACGCTCCGCGAATAAAACGTACGGCACACGTAGTTCTGGATCTACCCCAATGTCATTTGGCCGACATTCGTAAACTCAACAACATTAGCCTGACATGAATGTCTATACAAATAAACTCGAGCGTTGCATGAAAACAGGGTTATTTTCCTGACAACACTAAGGTCAGCGGTATTACTATACTGACATTGGTGTTGCCGACACATAAAAGTCACTCAAACAAATTGTTCCCACAGCCTATCCCTAACCTCAGCCTAACCTTAACCACAGCCTAACCCTAACCCTAAGATATAGTATAGTACCCACCCATGCAGGTTGCAATAAGTCAGGAATTGTAGATCAGGCATCACTGTTGAGTAGACATCCTTTGAAGTGGTGGCGAGCAGGCACCCGTCGAACGGTAAGTGTATGACACTAGACCATATCCCCTCCCCCATCACCCCTGTACTTGATGCATTCATAATACTGGCTCAGAATGTTAGGTGACTTACATACACGAGTAGTACAAGGAATTCTGCATCGGAAAGCCTCCG
Organism: Limnodynastes dumerilii; assembly: GCA_011038615.1. Taxonomy (NCBI): domain Eukaryota; kingdom Metazoa; phylum Chordata; class Amphibia; order Anura; family Limnodynastidae; genus Limnodynastes; species Limnodynastes dumerilii. Next base: position 119,035 of record WWET01003806.1, on the reverse strand, counting down.
TCTCCGTGTAATTCAGTCTCCGCAAAGAATCTGCACTCACCATGGACTGGACTTACAATTAAGAACGTACCTAAATATGCGCAGGCCATGTGCGTATCTTGGTGATTTTTGAGAATTGTGCATGTGCCATTGGACCTGATCCTGAGCTACGGCCGCCGTCGCTAGTACGCAGCAGATGTTGCCCGGCGTTACTATGGAAACGCCCGATCTACGATCGGGCGTCCATAGTAGCGGCGTTGGGACGCTGGAGGGGACGTCC
>WWET01003806.1:108203-118691 GCA_011038615.1 Limnodynastes dumerilii | reverse complement strand
GATCGGGCGTCCATAGTAGCGCCGTAGGGACGCTGGAGGGGACGTCCTCCAGCGTCCCTACGTTCACGTTACTGCTGGTGGGCGGGGGGAGGTAAGTAAATGAGGGTGGGGGCGTTCTAAGAGGCCATACGCTCCTGTGTGAGCATATGGCCCCTTCCTTACGCCGGGCGAAGCTAGGGTAGCCTTCAGCCGGCGTAAGGAAGGGGCCATACACCCGCACAGGGGGAGTGCCAGGGGGAGTCAGCAATGTAACGCTGAGCGTTAGCACGCTCAGCGCTACATCGTAGATCTGGATCAGGCCCATTGACTCTAACTCCGCGCCTAATGAGATCCATAAGAAGGGGCGTGCCAGTATTCCGTAAGTTGTGAGTTAAGTGGGTGGGGTTGGCATTTAAATGAGGCAGTATGGGCTGGGTTTGCAAAGTCAGCACGTACTTTAGTAACATCCGCACACATATACGCACGGAGAGGTAAGGTAGCCCTATGGTCGCAGAAGTCAACAAAATCCTTAGAAACGATGGGCGTGTCATAGGAGTTTCCTGGCCACTTAGGGGCATATATTTGCGAATCCGCACGTGCTTATTTCAAACTTATCAATGAATCAGCCCCATCAACTCCAGAAACGCACAGTGGCAAAGTTTGAGGATTTTGGGCCGTATTCAGAGATCCGGTTTTGAGGGTAGTTACGTGCGTATTTTTAGGATCGCATCAACTGCGCATGCGTAGTAACTTTAGTTACGCGATTTATGTTGACTATATGCACTTAAGTGCCTAACGGACGTCCATGTGAATCGCACTTGGGGACATATGCAGGGAAATACGAAGGACGGGAAAATTAACATAAAAGTGGGTGGGGGGAGGCATTTATATGAACGCATGGAGGCGCGGTTATCAAGAATCGCACGGATGGAGCACATAAGTCCACATGGAAGGAACAGAGTGGTCTATGGACGTGTAAGTCACCGACAGCGCATCCGGGAGAGGGGAGTGTCGGGGTTGTTGGTGGGTGTTTCCTTGCTCCGGCCGTGCGTACAATCGCGTACATAAAAACAACGGATCTCTGAATACGGCCCATAATTTGTGTTGTCGCTCTGACCCAAAGAGCTAACATTCTCTCCATTTCATTATGTATGTATATAAATGCAATGATATACAATTGGCTATTACTTTGTTACGCATAACACATTGTACAGTGCACTGGCAAGTTACAGGACTAAATCACACGTATTAATTAATAAACATATTATTTTTATTTTATTTATATCATTTTAATGACATAATAAATGCCAAATAAATCATTAAAATAAATGTCAGCTTCATCAGTGGCAGCTGTTCTCCACACTCGGAAGGGAGGGCGATTATAGGAGCCGGGCAGCGAGAGAAGCCCACAGCGGTCTGCAAAGTCACTAGTGGGAAAAAAACAAAGGCCTCTCCGTGAATGTAACACAGATGTGCCCATAGCCAAACTGTCAGAAGCAGTTAGGATGACAGCTACTCACAGTTCATTATTTCCTTCTCACAGGTCACTGGGTGACAAGCTGGGTCACGATGCTTTGTCGGCTGCTACACTTCTTTCTATTCAGTCCCAATAAAGGTAAGCTGCTTTATTTGATAAGCTAATATAGACCAATGCATCTGCGTTAATGCTGAAATACCGCCACTCTACAGGTCATTGTGTGCCGTTACATCAGTCTCATTAGGGCGTGCGGCCTTCCTGAAAGGGTTTTTATTGTCATACATCTTCTAATCATTCCTGATATGAGGGTTACAAAACACTGCCCTCCCTGCCACAGTGCAGGGACACAACAAACCCACTAATGCCCACAAGGAGGGGAATCAATTAGAGGCCGTGTGTCCTCAAAAAGTTTATGAGCCAGAGTGGCACTAACATGAAGCCCTTTGCTTTACTCGAGAACATTATAATAATGGAATATAACTTAAATGTAATCCCAGTTGGGGGTGTGGTTTGCCGGTACGATGGTCATTTTTCCGGAAGATCATCGTATGGCAGCTGAATGTAGACTGCCGCAGTCTCCATTGTAGAAAGTGGTGGTGATGCAACTCCTGGAGTTGTGAAGAGTCATTCACTGATAGGTAAGAGTTTATAGCTAACCCTACCCTTAACCTCTCCCTAACCCTAACCCTCCGTTTCCCACAGCCTAACCCTCCATGCACCGAAGCCTGCCAAGCCCCACAGCCTAACTCTAACCTTATACACTCTGCAACCGCCGAAGCTAGTTTTGAACACTGATACAGCCGCCATTCAGCTCCAGGCCGTATCATTTTCAAAATAGGGCTGGCCCGACCAGCAACTGCATCCCCCTAGTCAGGATGGGGCGTGGGTCTCCGCTGAGAACAGCCAGATTTTGAAAGGACCGTTCTCTCCCAGCCAGTTCTGAACTGGCTGAGAAATTTATTGCTTTTGCCTCGAGGAGGCATATCAATTGATCCCTGAAGCACCGAAGACGGAGCTCCGAAGGGTAAATATAAATCTAACCCCAACCCTTACCCTAACCCTCCCCCTCTATGACCCTAACCCTAAGGTCATTCTGGGCTGCCATTTAACCTACCAGCATGTTTTAGGAATGTGGGAGGAAACCAGAGCCCTCAGAGATGACCCAAGCAGACACAGGGAGAACATACAAACTCCACACAGATAAGGCCTTGTCTGGGAATCGAACTCATGACCTCAGTTGTGTGAGGCAAAAGTGATAACCACTTCAGATACCGTGCTGTCCCAGTAAAGCTGTCAACTCTTATTTTTAATGTGCTAACCAGTAGTCTGCATTGATCAGGGTTCAAGGCATGTAGGGAGGTGCAGAAGGTTTAATGGGAGCTTATGTTTAAGAAGTGGTTCACCGTTAGGCAGTCTATAGGTTGTCTAAAGTAAAGTCAGCTGAAAATTGCTTTTTGGCTGTCTCTATTTCAATGACAGCCATTTTACATGTATTTTTTTAAATGAATGGATGAGTATGCAATCGACATAATCACTCTGCGGGGAAGGTGGGGTTAGGGTAAGGATTAGGGAGATGGTTGGGGACAGAATAGTTACTTACCTTTTGAAGCACCGTGTTCAGTGCTGCAGGGATCGAGGCATAAGCAATCGTTTTCCCAATCAGTTCGGAACTGGCTGGGAGTAAACAGCCCTATAGAAATAAGGGCATTCACACCCGTGTGGGTCACAGCCACCATTGGATCCTAAGCAGTGGAACAATACTATTCTAGCAGGAATCTTGTTAGAAACCATAACAAATACATCTGCCATCAGCACAGAAAGGAGCAGAGGGTTGTATCAGTTTGGTTCAAAGGGCTTCTTTCTTGTTGACCATCACTGTCTTGAAAGATAAGTGTACCTGGTGTGCACAGTCCTCTGTCAGTCGGGAATTCTGCCCAGTGACGTTCATTCAGCACTCAGCTTTTGCATGGGACGTTAGGATGTCAGGTTTGCTTTAGTGTGGCTGATAACATTATTCACACTACAACATATAATCTAGGAGGATGAATTGCTAATTGGCTGTATTTTACCTCAGCACGTTGCTACTTAAATCCATTATATGACAGGATGCCCAGTGGGAAGCTGATTTGCATTCATATACAATTATATTTAGAATCCCATAAATCTATATATCCCAATCAATTATTTTAGCTCCTTAAACCTTTTTTTTGTTTGTTTCTTTGGCTTCTTTTTGTTTATAGTCACCTGGTTTGTATTATATGGATCTCAAAGTGACATAGCCATTACAACTGCAGTATCACATCACTGGAGTCATGGATTCCATTCTGACCAGACACTATAGGCAGGTTGTAAGCTCTCTGTGAGTGCATTCGCATGGTAGAGAATTTCGATTGGACACTCCACGGGGGGCAAGAACTGATGTAAGGGCTTACACATTCTCTGGACACAACTGGGCAATATCATGGTACTATATTAATAAACCACAATAAAATAATATGTGAATTTATATAAAATGTTATCCCTCTTTATTCACCACCATGTAGCAATTAAGATACAGTCCATAAAACTGACTTGCCAGTACTAAGCAATTTCAAGCCTTAAATATAGCTGAACGCGCTAATCCAGAATAAAAGAGACACAAATCCGCATAAACCATGTAGAAAAGTGAGGGATTAAAATTATAAATTTTTCAGTTTCATATTTTGGTTTATTTTGGTTTATTTTTTTTTTGCATAAACTTAGTTTTTATTTTGTACACAAATACCGAATGACTTTAATTTTAAATTCTAATTTAGAGTTGAGCTAGAAAACATTGGCCCGTATTCAGAGTAAGAGACGTATAACATATACGTCCGGTGTTTAGCAATTTTTACTACTGCGCAAGCGTAGCCATTTTTTTACGTAATCTACGTATCTTTTTCTTACGCCGTTTTCATACAAGCGGACTGAAACATCGTAGCTCAGGATCAAGCCCACTGACATTATTGGATATCTCATTATTATTCTTACTAAACGCCAATGAGTACCTACTTTTGGCATAAAGGACCGTATTCAGACCTAAAAGTGCCTTCAATACCTATGGAGGACCAGATTCAGAGATTGAATGGCAAACCCACACAGATACTGACCAGCGTTACTATCACACTGTTATTTAGACTTGGGATAGGAAACATCAACTCTCAACTCTAATACTGTTTGCAACAGATGAAATATGACTCCCCTGCAATCACCATGGTTTTGCCCAGGTGTAACTTTCTGTTAGTCTGGTCCGGAGTCGCTAAAATACGCACTCCCATTAGCTTACTTCCACGTCCGTAACCCTACCTTAACTTTTCACGTACATTGTGTATACGGCAGTGATTCCCAAACTGTGCGCCGCAGCTCCCAGGGGTACCGCGACGCTCTCACCGGGGTGCCTCAGAATGTTTCTATTTCCTATTGTATTCTATTGTATTTTTGTCTTGAAAAAAAATATGGAGACCCTAAGGGTGCCTCGAACTGAGAAAGTTTGGGAACCACTGGTAAACGGAGTGCTCTGATGTGCGAAAGTGCCTAACCCTAGCCCATACTGTCCAACAAAAATGCCTCCGCCCAACCGCATTGTGTATTCTCACATGTACAGAGTGTTGTCATACGGAGTTCTGTGCAGGAATCAACTTCGTTGAGATCTAAAGCGTAACATCTGCCGTGCGAATGCCTAGATGTTACTTTCAAGGGTACTTACGCAATTGTCTTGCATATGTCCCCTTGCGTTATTAGGTCTGAAACCGGTCGAGAGTTTGTACGGCCATTGTACTAGAAAAAAATTATTTTAGACTTTTCATAGTATAGGCAAGAGTACAAAAATAAATAAAAAAAAGTGATTACAAAATGGTTTATCCAAGAGCACGTTTGCGCCTTTCTGCCTTTTACTCCTAAGTTTGAATCCGCCAGTTATTAGCTCTCTGTTTTATATTTCATTACAGTAACTACCGTTTTCTTTGAAAGACTCATTTTATTGCAATATTTATAATATATGTTATTCTTCTAGTGCTGGTGATTAGTGTGTATGTGATAGGAAGATATCCTGCGCCTTTATATATTACCTAGATACATTACAATTTGCTATGGAAATGCCATTTATTGTTCAAAAAAGTCTGAGCACGCTGCTACCTGTGGTTCATCAAAAGGGACCGTATTCACACTTAACTCACCCGTCAGATCCACACCTAACTTGCCCCCAACCCGTCACACAATCCACACCTAATACTGCCCCCAACCCGCCCCCCGTTTTTAGGTACCTTATGGGACTTAAGAGTGCCATAGATTTACCTTCTCTTGCCATGCGTAGTTTCCTTCTTAAGGCTCCCCGCGCCCTCCCCGGCTAATCTAAACCTCTCCCCCCTCCCACTTCTAACGAATCACTCCCTGAGGCAGCATAACGCCCCTCTTTCTAACTAAACTACTCCGCAATTATACGCACGGCCGGTGCAGGCCAAACCCCCTCACACCCATGACACGCCCCCCTTTAACCGTGCTGTCGGTGACTGCCGCCTCCATAGACCACTTGTAACTTTCCGTGAGCAGTTGGATGCGTATGTGTGCTCCGTACATGCGATTCATATTAGTCGCGTCCACATACCTTCATTCAAATGCCTCCCCCCGCCCATTTTTATTGAAATTTTCACGTGCGTAATTTTTGCGTCGCAAATCCATACGTATGTACCCAAATCCGATTCACAAGTCCGTTTATGAGGCACTTACGCGCGTATAGTCTACGTAAAGTACGTACAAATTACTATGCATGCGCAGTTGAAATGTCCCTAAAAATACGCACACAACTCGCTGTGAAAACGGTTCTGTGAATACGGCCCATCATAAGCAAACTAATCAAATAAAACATAATCTTATTGTATAAAAATACCGTATTTCACCATGTATAAGACGCACCTTTTTGGGAAAAATATGGTGTCCAAAAACAGGCTGCGTCTTATATAGGGGACTGCGCGGGACTGCAGGCACAATATGAAGTCCCGCGGTGGCCGAGACTGGGATATGAAGTCCCGCGGTTACAGGTAGTGACCGCAGGACTTCATTTCCCAGTCTCAGCTACCGCAGGACGTCATATTGTGGCCGCAGTCCCGCTCGCTGGATGATCCTGAAAGGTAAGAAACCTGAAAGCGGAGAGAGAGGTTTTCCCCATGGGACCCCAAAATTAAGGTGCGTCTTATACAGGGGTGCGTCTTGTACATGGGGAAATACTTGAATAATAATAATTGAATTTTGATCTGAATTTCAACTGAAAGGTTCATAAAAGTCAACAAAAAGAACTTCTAAACAACATCTACTGTAGGTTCAAGACAGCACGCTTTAGCATCTTCAGTGAGATATTTGACACATATGTTTGATACAATCTTTACAAATACAAGTACTGTAAAATGTATATCAATATCGTACTTTCCACTAATGTTTCCAGACCAAATAAAAATGGATGCTTTCCAGCCAGAGGGCTTCTGAGATATTTCACTACTATCTTGGGAATCAATGTAACATAAAACTGAAGGAAAACATCTAATGTCATTGAACAATAAATATCTGTTCTGTCAGTGGCTTACCTTTCAGCTGAGGCCCTGGGATGTTTCTCTCCGAGATTCCTCACCAACGCCACTGTCAGCTGCCTCAGATCCCCTGGGTCACCTGCAGGCAACAACTGGGCAGCCAATGGTTGGGAAAGATTCTGATGATTGAAATGACTGGCATGATTTGCAGAAGTTTTAACCATGAACAGCATCAATGTTACGGTACATTTAATTATTTATCCCTTATCCCTTTCGAAGAGGAGGTATCACAGTTATGTCACAGAAAGGGCATATTGATTCAATTACTACATTTTATTAGTAAAACTTGTACCATTTTTTCCAAGGACCATTAATATCTAAATTGAATACAACATTTATATACCAGAAAACCAGAACAGTTATTTATTAGCAAAGTACAAAGAGTGTGTTTAAATGTAAAATACTATTTTTTTTATTTAAATGAACCATGTGATTTTTCATTTCTTTTAATTAAACACAAATGTATTAAGGTATTCATTCAGTGGATGCTGCCATTTTATCATTGAGATGGGAGAACTTTGAAGACCTTTTATGAGGAGAGATCCAATTGGTCAGTTGAGTGGGTGTGGCAACATCTTCAGCATCATCACAGCCCCGCCCAAACAGAACAATGCTAATCAGTGATTGGTGTGTGAGACCATGATGAGACAATTAAAGAAAATCCCATCATTTACTTTCTGCCCAGAGCAGTTAAGAGTGAAATCTTTGATCTATTAGGCCCAAGGGCCTGATCCAGAGCTACGCCGACAACCGTATTTACGGCGGGCGTATGTGTAAGATCGGCTGTTTAGCCGCACAGCGCAACATCATAGTTCTGGATCAGGCCCCAAGTCACTATTCTCTATAGGGCTGCATACAGAATACCCCCAATATCCGTGTGTGGGAATCTGTGCAATTGAAAAGCATTCTGACCCACCTAGATTTAAAAGCAAAGTGGACTAAATCCAGAGTTTGAAAATAAGAGGAAATCAAGTAGAAAGTTACACCGGGGCGAAACCATGTTTAATTCCAGAAGGAGTGAAAATTATTTTATTCTTTGCATACAGGGAGAATACTTTCCCTATTGAACAAAGACAAGGACCAGCTTTACTTTTATCCTGTTATTTACACTTGGGATAGGAAACATCACCTCTCAACTATAATACTGTTTGCAACAGATGAAATTTGCCTCCCCTGCAATTTAACATGGTTTGGTCAAGGTGTAACGTTCCACCTGTTTTCCTGTTATTTTCAAACTGTGGATCTGGTTTATAGACACTTCTGGCAATATAACTCATTTCAGTTCTCAACTGGGCATTGTATAGTATACCCATCCACACACTTAACTTAAAATAGTCCTGGTTGTTGATAGTCAATCTTGGGGTGCTTTAAAGGCAATTGCCAAATCTTTTGCTTGGCCATCCAATCCCATCAAATTTAAATTTAATATCCAGACCATAGTTTTCAGTATGCAGATTTGCAAAACAGAATCAAACCAATGGACTCTGGATTTCCCTGCTCTAGTCACTAACAACTGACCTCTGGTGAGTTGACATCAGTATCCAGGTGTGAGGGTTTTCGGGAGTCATGCTGTATGTGAAAATCCCCTTCCCAGGGAACCACTGCTCTTAAATTTAGCTCCTCTAGGTACGTCAAGACAAATTCAGGATAAGCCTAAAACAACGAAAATGTAAAATTCATGTTTATGAGTATAGGAATGATAAAGTAAATAGCAGTTATGATTTTAAACATTATTCTGATTAAGATAAAAAATATTTAATCACATTAGAATTTTGACTGGTGTACCTGTGTGCTGCATTCTGCGTACCCCCGGTTAGGGTTAGGAATTATGGTTAGGATTAGGGTTAGGGTTTAGGGTAAGGATTATCATTAAGGGATAGGGTTATTGTAATGCATTTTTGCATTTGTTATACACCAGACCAGTGTTGGTCCGTAAAAACCGAGTACACCGGACAAGAGATGCGGAGTCTAACCGCAAGCCTGGTGTTCACCAGAGCCCCTAATGGTGGGAATGGTCTTGGCTGCAGGCAAGTGGCAGACCCTCTGGACAAGCGCAAAAAAGTCAAGATGGTGGACAGGATCCGAGGACAGCAAGAGGGAGCATATTAGTGGCTAAAGAGACTGGATACTGCGGCAAGCAGTGGACACTGGAAGTGCAGACACCTGAGATACAGACAGGAACCAGACACAATAGAATACAGGAACCAAGGAAAGGATAACTGGGACCGAAGACTGGATAAAAGGAACCAAGGACTGGAGAAAGGACCTGGAACCAGGGAGCCAGCACACATGAGTGGAGTCAAGGATGCTATATCAGCAGGCAAGGATACCTGTTGCTCTGACGGGGAAGTGATGTCAGAGAGGGGTTTAAATAGAGCTGCTTATCAGTGAGTTCCAGCAAGGGAATGAGCTACACCTGTGAACTAATCCCTGCAGCAGAGAGTTAACACCAGGAAGTGAAGGTCATATGATCAACAAAAGGTAAAAAAAAAGACAAAGTGCAGTGAAAAGCACTGTAATAATGACAGCGTTACAATATTCGATCAGACAGGAGTGGCGGCAATGATTTTGAAAAAAAAAATGAACGAACGCTGACAGCATTTCTGTGCCCCCATGTTCACATTCAAAATTCAGAACATCAAACCGGCAAACCACATTCTCTTGGTAACAGAGGTTGGGGGAGGGGTTATATGGCCAGTCAGCTCCCGATCCCTTCAGTTCTGGCCTTAAACATCAAGAGGTCAATCCCGCCACCCACCCACTCCTGAGGAAACCGCCCCAGTGAGATCTTTAAGGTAAGTTGATATAGTAGGTTCTTTTCTGTTTGTATGGTAACACTTCCACCCCATTCTCATCATACACAGATAACTATACGTCCTTGGTGTAAATGCTCAGGACAGAGAATGTACCATAACTATTGTAGCACTTGCACCTTCATTTATCATCATACATCAGTTTTAATTGGATAGAGCGTTTATCTCCGTACTTCCTGTCATTTCTGTCTACTTATGTGTCCTTGTTTTTCTAGCATTCTGTAATTACTCAGTCTATCAAAATCATAAAAGACAGTGGTGTCCGCATAATGGTTTTGTGTTAATGATTCCTTTCAATGACTGTTTGGTCACCAAAAAATTGAAAAGCAACCTTAATGTATTTGTAAGTACTTAAGTATGCACTTGAATGTCAATGCCCTTGAAAGCTATGGGAGATTGCAGCAAACGGAAAGGGGTAAGCCTGTCACAAGAGCTTTCTATCAGTCAGATGAAGACAAGAGAGATCATATTCACACCTAAGAAGCTCTGGCTTCTTAGGTGCATAGCATTAAGAATTAACCTACTATGCATGCAGTTCTTAAGGAGAAATAGGCATGCCTGGGCAGCCTCTGGGGGTCCTTAAGAAGAGTGGGTGGGGGGAGGTATGCAAAGGAGACGGGGA
>WWET01003806.1:86400-96538 GCA_011038615.1 Limnodynastes dumerilii | reverse complement strand
CTTTGGGTTAGGCTGTGGGGGGGGAGTCTTTGGGTTAGGCTGTGGGGAAGAAAGTCTTAGGGTCAGGCTGCATGGAAGGGAGGGTTAGGGTTAAGGTAATGGAAGAGGAGGGGAGGGTTAGGGTTAGGGTAATGAAAGGGGAGGGTTAGGGTAACAATTAGGGTAAGGTTTGGGGTTACATTCATACTCACCATTCGCCATTCCATCTTCTTTCTTCTGCGGATCGATTGCTTCTCCTCTGCGAGGCAGAAGCAATCAATTTACTAACCAGTTCGCGGCTGGCTGGGAGAAAACGTCCCTTTCGAAAAAAGAACCGTTCGCAGTGGCGACTCACACCAATGACAAAACTGGTATCAGACATAAAATGTTAGATTTACTAAACTGCAGAAAAGGAAAAATGATGATGTTGCCCATAGCAACCAATCAAAGTCTAACTGACATTCTCCAGCACGTGATAGGAAAGTGTGAGCTAGAATTTATTTAGTTGCTATGACAACATTCCCACTTTTCGTTTTCTTCAGTTTAGTAAATCTAGTCCAAAGTGTTAGGGTGATTAAACATGAATTAATATGGTATGAAAAATTACAGATTAAAAAATGCCCTAATATGCAATATAATATGCCCACCTTTGATTGAAGGAAAAGACTGTCAGTATCAACAATTTCGGGCATATTGGAAGACTGAAGGTATGTAGTGTTCACACCGTCAGGAAATCCCGGACAAAGATGCCAGCTAGACAAGAAAAAACAGACATTTTACTCAATATGGGGTAGATCCAGAGCTCCGCTTGTAATCCGTTTACTAGCGTAGCGTATTTACGCGAGCGTACCTTCTAAGCACTCCCCTAGGCACTCCCCTTGCATGTACGTACTTTGGCCGCTTTACGAGTTCCAACCCCTACCTTAACTTTGGCAGCGTAACGTATAGCCTGCGCATAGTTACGCCGCTAGGCACGCCGATATAGTGCGATTTAAATGCAAACCCCGCCTACATTGCGTAATTTCATCGTACTTATGGCTATTGTAATATTGGCACGCCCCCTCGAACGTTTTTACGCTACTGTTACATAAAAGGCCCTTACGCTCACAGTTACGTTGCATAATATCTGCTGCGCGCATGCTCAGTACATACAAAAAAGCGTTTTTACATCTCCGCCAGGCATAAATACGCCAGAAAACGATGTTCTGGATTTGCCTCTACATATGTATTCTAAAAAATCGTATTCAGATTCATAAAATTGTATTATGTATCATACGGAAAAGTAAACTCATTTAAAACACTGTAGGAAAGCTCCTCCTACAACCACAAGCTGTCCAATCACAGAACATTCATGACCAACCAATCAGATATAAGCTTGCATGACTTTCTCTGAGTAACTCAGCACATGACCAATCAATCAACCACTGTATAACAAGACCAATTTACACATTTTAAAAATGGGAAAACTATATAGCTAAAAAATGCCCAGCATTGGGTATAAAAAGGACATGGTGCCAGGAAAAAATGGACAAAAAGAGATGTTGGCTTTTCATGTCAGGGTGTGACATAAATGTGTTAATGTCACTGAATATTATTAGCACTGGGCCGGTTCTAGACTTCTGATTTTCCTCTTTTCTACCATGCGATGAGATTGGATTTCATCATTTTTATGTTCCATCTGATCGTAATGCAATCTGCTCTATTCAGGTATAAGAGCAATGAGTTAGATCCAGTCTTACCATGCCACTGCTCCGATCCAGCCTTCAGAATGGGGGAAGATCCAGATTTAAAAGGACATTCCGTACATTGACATTACATTGAGTCCAATGTATGGAATATCTGATCCTCAATACCGCACGGAGGAGAACTGGGTAACTTCCCCTGCTGTCCTACGTGTGGACCCTACCTTAAATACACACGCAACTCTGTGCCTGCGGAATATAGGATTGTAAGTATGGGCTAAACGCAGCCTTTACTGTGTGGGCATCTTGTCGGCATGGTGGGTGGCTCTGTCCCACTTTTGGAGGTCAGGGCCGCCATCGGGGGGGGGGGGGTGGGGGGGGATAGCTGGGACTACTGTCCTGGGCCCCGGAGCTGATGGACCAGGACCCCAAAGTATCTAATGGCGGCCCTTTCGGAAGCTGATTTTCCACTGGAATGCAGCACAGGGTGGATGTGTTCTATTGCGGAAGTACACGTGCTCTTTGTTGTTGAAACGTGATTTAAACATCAGTTAGTTCATTCAAACCAGGTTACTGACAGTTAGAAGCTCAGGAGCGGTGCATTGTGGACCTAACAGAATGAGTCATGTTGGAAGGTGTGTTATTATCAATAATGTACCACCAGGTAAGCTTTCCATTCATATCTTCACTTTCATGCAATATTATACCTGTCATATCCAGGAAGAGAAATATCAGGGTCTAACAGGGCTTTATGGATAACTTTACGTCCCCCTTCTTCCGTACAAACGACTTCGTCGAAGCTCAAAATAAGAACACTTTCTGCTGGTGGCCTGAAAAACAGAAAATAAATGGTCAAACGAGAAACAACGCTCTAATTTCAATCTAAACATGTCAGCGTTTATATATCATTTATTTATGTTATCTTCTTGAGTTCCACTGTTCTAAATTTGGAAGAGACCATGGGGAGATATGTCAATTTAAGCCCTAGGTCACCTTTGAGATAATAGCTTATTCCATGTGTCGAAAGCTGGTAAACACAAAAGAATGACTTGGAAAACCCAGGGTTAGATCATTATCTCACAGGCCACATGACTACAGTTGTCATCCCTGAACTAGTCAGGGGCTGAAAGGTCACCATAGTAACAAGAGATTATCCCCCATGTGTATTGCTGGCTCGAAACAACAGTATATTAAGTAAGGAGACCTTTCTTTAAAGCCATTTAAAAAATAAATAGTTAACTTGAAAAGACATATTATTCTTCCCAAACTCAACGCCAGGTATTAACACTTTCCCATTTATTGGTGATTTGCTGAATAAATAGATCATAGTGTAGGCTAATGGGTACATAGTGGTAGACACAGTTACCAATTCTTCCTTGCCAAAATATAGTTCAAACATATACAAATGACTATACTACGAGTTGTTCTTTTACTTAAAGTGTATTAATGAATAACGTGACCGATGTAGCAGAGGAGTTACATAAGCCCATTCTTTCTATGCAACAAGCTGGTGCTTCATCCAGACTTTATTATGCAGCTACATTATATGGCTGTTTCCCAGTGCACAAAGTATGGACTATAAAGACATGTGGTCGGATCCTGACCTATGCACGCTTAATGGGTGTGCGAGGTCATTATGGCCATTGTCGTAGCGGGGAGTGCCTTCCCCCTGCAAGCCCCACTAAAGGTAGTAAATCTGGACATATAAGTGTCCTACCTTAACTTTTACGTCCGTTACGTACGCCGGCCCTTATGGCATCATAAGAAGGTTGTGCGCATGTGCACAACTTTCCAGACGGGGGGAATTATGTACGCGCTGTACGTAATTCCCCTGTCAGACAGACCCGAGGATCTGGCCCATGGTTTCATGTGTTCGGTGTGGAAGAACTTGATTGGCCCGTACAGAGCCCCGACCTCAACCCCATCGAACACATTTGTTATAAACTGGAACATTGGAGATTGCGAGCCAGACCTTCTCATCCAACATCAATGTCTGACCTCATCAATGCTCTGCAGAATGTATGGACACAAACTCCTACAGAAACACTCTAAATCTTATGGAAAGCCTTCCAAGAAGAGCGGAAGCTGCTATAGCCTCATTCTTTGGTACTATGATATTGCCCGACTGTTATCGACCCAATAGCCTCTGACTATTCTACACCAGCATCTGGAACTGCCTTCCCTCCAGCCAATGGTCTCTGATCCTCAATCCAGACTGTTACAGCACATAGCAAGGGTACAACTTGGCCTGTCAGTCATAAGGAGCAAGAGTACAAATATAGGAGACCCACCGATACATACGAGACCAATCTAGGAAGTAGATGCCCCCCAAAAGGGCCAGCCCTTGCCACATAACCACAAAGTCAATAAGAAGGGTTTATAAAACACAAAAAAAATGGAAGGTTATTATTGTTATTTAGTTTAATCTTGTCAAGAGCAAGATTAGCATCAACAATATTTATATAGGCTTAAAAGATCATTCTAGTCCTATTATGAAAAATATATGAGTCTGTAGACACCCTCACAACTGTTCGCTTTATAACGAAATGTGTTGCTATGCTTCATTAGATTCATGCTTACACAACATTGTGAAATGATACACAAATTCTTTTCTCTCTTTCAAAGCCAATGCACTGATTCTACACTAAACTGTGAAAAGTCATCACCAGCTATCAAGAAGCCCCCAGCAAATGAAGCATGATGAGAAGGTAATTACATTTATTTAAGAAGGCTAAGCAAAGGTTTATTCACACTGGTTTGTGATCCTGATCTCTGGTGGCCAGGTGATCCGGAGAGAGCAGCTGCTTCTCCGATTCATTGTGACAGAGCAGACCTCACCCGTATTAGCAAAGTAATAATCTGATTACATAGCTCCTAAGAGGTCTCTTCCTAATGTTTCACTGAGTTATCAAGACGTATCAAGGACTGGGCAAGCTTTCAACATGGTAAATAGCCTTTTCTATGGCCAGACAATGAAGACTGTACTATATGTGCATAATGTTTCCAGTTGGCAAAGAGTAGGCTTAATAATATAGGATCAATCATGGGCGGAAGGTGACAGACATAGGACCCATAGTAAGGAGGTGGGGTCCGAGTCTCGAAAGGTTGGACTCGGTGCAGTCAGACGGGGCCGCTACCTGATAGAAGCTGTCAGACGCTGGCGGCTTAAAACAGCACTGCATACAGTTCAGGGGATGTGGCTGCCACCCCCCCGCCCCCCTCTCCTTCATAGAATTCCCACCCCTTACACCCCTGTAGTTACCTTCCTGGGACCAATGAATATAATCTGAAATATAAAAACTGAATAAAGACAAATATTAATTAAATCCTAAAACATAAAAAATAAGAAGTCTACCAATAAACTAAAACACCGGCATCTGAAAGCATAAAGACTCTCCTCACAATGTTATATAAGTAAACCAGTGTAAAAAGCTCTTATTCTGAATGTATATTTTGCTGTAAAAGTAAAGGAATAAAAGCATATGCCATACGTAACATTTTCTGATATACAAAAAAAAATTTACGTATATAAAGTATCCACAAAATAAATGTCTGAATATAATTCTTTAAAGCAAATAAAACTTAGGACCGGATCCACACTCCACATGGTTTCCGTATGTGCGGGGTGTTCAAATCCGCACAAGAGAGGGGAGTGAACTCCCCCGTGCAACTCCCCTCTCTTGTTCATAAAAACTGTGACTTACACTGCCATAAGGCAGCCTTAAGTCACACTTGTGGATCAGCAGGCCGTTCAACCGCTGATCCGCTAGTAAGTGGGTGGTGAGTTCTGTGTTCCAAAAGTAAAGTATTTTCCCTGCATGCAAAAGATTTAAGATTAATTAGCACTCCTAACTATGCAAAATGCTATAGCTGAGCTGTATACCTTGCATCCTATATTATACCTCCACTATCTTTTTCCACTCTTATTAGAATATACATAATATATGATACATTTTGCCAAGATCTTTTTATCCTATATTTTATAATCCAAAGTAACCAAAAGACCCTGAACTGACAATCAGCAGATGACATCACTGCTTTCTCTTTGACCTCAAAGGCCATATTTACTCACTAGCAAATGAAAATCCTGGCGTGGGCTATTTAGCAAAGTCTACCAACTGGAAAGCAAAACCATGGGCAACAAATTGCATCCGGGACTACCCCCCGCTACTTCGCTATCTGGATTTTTTTTATCCTTACTCACTGTCCTGTCTTCTAGATAGAATTCATATTTTATTGTGCCTGCTACTTGAACTGCCTGTTCAATAAGACACATAATAAATAGTTGCAGTCGCTAAAATGAAGTCCTCTTTATTATGCTTAATTAATTAAAGCTGTACCTTTCTAATACGCAGGGTACTTAAATTGATGTGGTTTAAAATGAAATGAAGCTTAAGGTAATCTGGTGTGGTTACTCGGCAGTGTTGGCATAATGTGGCTGCTCTTCATTATTGGCACAATATGGCTCCTCGTCAGTATCAGCACAGTTCATTTTCTCTTTAGTTATGGTACGGTATTCCTCCTATTTAGTACTGCCATGGTATTGCTCCTTGTTAGAATTGTGCATATTGTGGCTCCTCTTCAGTATCGGCACTGTGTTGCTCCTCTTAAGTATTGGCATGATGTTGCTTCTCTTAAGTATTTGTGTAGTGTGGCTCCACTTCAGTATTGGCATAGTGTGGCTCCTCTTCAGTATTGAAATGGTGTTGCTTCTCTTCAGTATTGGTATAGTGTGGCGCCACTTCAGTATTGGCATAGTGTGGCTCCTCTTCAGTATTGGTATAGTGTGGCTCCACTTCAGTATTGGTATAGTGTGGCTCCTCTTCAGTATTGAAATGATGTTGCTTCTCTTCAGTATTGGCATAGTGGGGCTCCTCTTCAGTATTTGTATAGTCTGGCTCCACTTCAGTATTCGCATAGTGTTGCTACTCTTTAGTACTGAAATTATGTTGCTTTTCTTCATTATTGGTATAGTGTGGCTCCTCTTCAGTATTGGAATACTGTTGCTTTTCTTCAGTAATGGCACAGTGTTGCTCCTTTATAGTACTGGTATATTATTGTTTCTCTTTTTTTTTTGGAACAATGTTGCTCCTCTTCAGTACTGGCATAGTGTGGCTAATCTTCAGTATTGGCATAGTGTGGCTCCTCTTCAGTATTGGCATAGTGTGGCTCCTCTTCAGTATTGGTATAGTGTAGCTCCTCTTCAGTATTGGTAAAGTGTGGCTCCTTTCCAGTATTGGTATAGTTTGGCTCATCTTCATAATTGGCATAGTGTGGCTTCTCTTCAGTATTGGCATAGTGTGGCTCCTCTTCAGTATTGGTATAGTGTAGCTCCTCTTCAGTATTGGTATAGTGTGGCTACTGTTCAGTATTGGCATAGTTTGGCTCCTCTTCAGTATTTGCATAGTGTGGCTCCTTTCCAGTATTGGTATAGTTTGGCTCATCTTCAGTACTGGCATAGTGTGGCTCCTCTTCAGTACTGGTATAGTGTGGCTCCTCTTTAGTATTGGTATAGTTTGGCTCATCTTCAGTATTGGTATAGTATGGCTTCTCTTCAGTAATGGTATAGTATGGCTTCTCTTCAGTAATGGCATAGTGTGGCTCCTCTTCAGTATTGGTATAGTGTGACTTCTCTTCAGTATTGGCATTATGTTGCTCCTCTTCAGTGTTGGCATAGAGTGGCTCCTCTTCAGTATTGGCATAGTGTGGCTCCTCTTTAGTATTGGCATACACAAGCTCCGCTGCGGAGGCCATCGTACAGAATTTGTGATCCACAAATCCGCATGTAGGAGATCAGGGCATTTTTCCTGCTCTCCTAAATGTGGATAATGGATCTGCCAGCAGGACCCCTACCCTAAGTATTTCGCATGGAAACCCTTCCGTGCGGAACACTGCATTGTATGTAAGGGCTTGGCTAAGCCCTTACGTTCAATTTGCATGCTTCTGCCCACCCCACATGTATAGCTCATACAAATTTTGGGTGGGCTTGCGGGGGCTTTGATTCCCACGGAGCGCAGCATCGGTCTCTGCTTTGCAGAGAAAATGGTACTGTGTATGCGCAGTACCATTTTCAAGCAGACTTCTAAGCATAACATACGGAAATCTACAAAGCGGTCTTAGGTATGAATATGGTCCCATGTCTTCAGGAAGCCTTAAAAAAAGGACATAGTGAAATATAAAACACATTTTTTTTAACTAATACACATTTCCCAAGCTGTGGGTGACCAATAAGATGTATTTTTCCACTAGAGTATTCAGAATACATTAATCTAAATGATGTTGTTGAAGCAGTAAATATAGGGCAGATCCAGGCTTTTGCTGATCTTATGTGTATGTCAGCTTATGGCTATTTTCTACTCTGCACATGATCAGAGGTATGTGAGAATCTGTGTTAATCAATCAGAACATCATACGACCCATCTACAGCAATGACAGGAGGGATGGGTTGAGTTCAGAAATGGGTGTCACCGTTTAGTCAATCTAAAGTATAGGCAATAGTCAGTATACAGTAGAGATGTTAATCAGAGCCGTAGATAAAAATTTTAGTGCCAGGGGCAAAAAGATAAATTGGCACCCGAACCCTGAATTAACCTGTTTAACCTTAAAAATGAACTTATGGCCACCCCACCTCAACTTTGCACCCTGGGCGACCGCCCCCTGTCGCCTACCCCTAGTAACGGCCTTGGTACTAATGCTTAACTCATACAGACTATAGAGCTGATTCAGAGTTGCACTTCCACCTTATTTTTAGGTACAAGTGTAGACCTGAGCAATGCCATGTTGAATTGACCATTGTGAACTGCAAGGGGAGGCAAATTTAAATAGTGAAGCAGAAATAGCTGCTGTACTTGTCATGTGCGATGTTCTTCCAACGCGTTTCAACTTTGTGTGTGTCTTTTTCAAAGTCATTGAAAAAGACGCACACAGAGTTGAAATGCGTTGGTGTTATGAGCAAGGGGAGGAAGACACACACCGGAACATAGCACATGACAGGTACCGCAGGGTGACTTTTTCCATCTAGTCCTGGTAGACTGTGACTGCATCGTAACTACTTTTTTTGCATTAAATCCAATTGGAGTGGAGAGAAAGGAGGAGGAGCCATGAAAACATAGTATACGTTCTTTTACATGTGCAGAGCAAAGACACGAAAATTGTGAGTGCATTGTGTATTTGCATGTTGGCTGATAAATAGTTTAACATTCTACACAAAGGCATTTCCCCTTTTTTTGTTTTTCATGTATGGATAATGTGAAAAGAATGCCATTACTTTGGAGGAAACATTGAGAGGAGTTTATGATAGAAAAGAATATTCCGAAGGGGACATGTTCATCACATGCTATCTGATATTTGAGGACTAATAAGAACATTCACTGCTTAAGGAAACTGTACATTAATTGTTAAGACTTCAGTCATTAGTTGGCCAACTACCATCCAGTATTTCTTAAACTTTTTCATTGTACCTGCATCTGTCTTCATGTTGAAAGACAAACGCATGTTTCAAAAGTTACATTCAAAAGCACCATATAATTTAGTGTGGGGCCAGTTTAAGAAAGTAAACACACCTCAGAGTCTGATGTTCCAGGTTATATTATAAGCTTACACAACTAGGTTTTTGACTTGTATTGCTGTAATCAGCAGGCAATGAAATCCCTGCACTATTGTAGGAAGAAAACTAATTTCACAAGGTTTTTGTTATAATGCACTAGAGTCCCCTGAGATGAAAAGCAATCGAAACATCCTACCTTGCCCATAATGACTGACCCTTGCTGAGAATTGAAGCAGTGATGTAGCACTGATAGTAAATGTGTAAAGGAAACACATTTTTGTGTCTTAGTAAATTATTGTTTCCACCATTTATTATTGGATGGAACAAAATTTACTTATATTAAATAAAATTATTTCTAAATACTTTCATAAGAATTAAAATGTAAATATAAATTGTACAAAAAAATGTATATTATGAATCTATTATAAAGTTATATTTTGTTCTATACAAGAAATAAACACATATTTTTGAATGTAAATAACAACAACAACAACAATAATAATAATAATAATAATAATAATAATAATAAGAAGAAGAAGAAGAAGAAGAAGTAAGAATGATGATGATAATGATGATGATGATGATTATTATTATTATTAGAGGGACTATTATAGAATTATCCACAGTCATATCAGAATCAAAATGACCAAATTTATACTGTTTCAAGTTTTTGTGTATCTTGGAATACGGCATACAGTACTCATATTTAAAATATCTGTGTTCTATAAATGTCATTTATTTTAAAATTACAAGCAAATTCATTAAAATATATAGTGTCAAGAATAATGAAACTATTAGCTGATAATAGATTTTTTAACACAATTAATGTGCTTAAAAATTGTAGAATAGTACAAAAATCACTCAAGCTGTGTAATTTATATTTAGATTTAATTACTCATTTTCCTGCAGCCCTTACGTTATTATTATATAT
>WWET01003806.1:58343-86263 GCA_011038615.1 Limnodynastes dumerilii | reverse complement strand
ATATATATATATTTATTTATTTATTTTTGTGTAAAAAAAAATTTAAATTGAGGAAATTAAAATGAGTACAATATTGAATTGATGTTTTCTATTAAAAAAAAAAAAAAGGACAAATAAACAAATAAAATCTTGTGTGTATGTTTATTTGAACCCTAATTGCTGCATCTAAAAGCTATGATTATCGGGTGTGTAAGTCATATTAACCATGACATTATAGATAACACTAACAAAATCATTAGAAACATTTTTCACTTACACTTTTTCCTAGAGTAGTATTTAAACTTTTTTTTTTTATTATTGTTGCATAACAAATAGAACTATTGAGTACAGCACGATCATGTCCAGTAGTCATATTGCAAGGTAATGTGTCATACCTTCTCTCCTTGTGAATTGCAGATAACAGACGTAGAGTTATAAACTGTATGGAAATTTATTCAACTGCTGGCAAATAGCAACAAAATTATTACATTTGCTACAATTTGAAAACTGGCTTGCACTATCAAAAGACAAATGTACCAGAAAATCAAAGGAATGCATTTTTAAATCCTGTCTGCACAAAACGCCAATAAAGAACAAGCAGCTGTCACTGGTATCTGACTTATAACATTGAGGGGTGAAAAACAATATTATTTCTGTGTGAGCTGCTTAGGAAACAATATTTGGAATGACCTCAATAGTTTTGGCATTACAGAAGTTCAGCATACTGAGCTGTATTTAAACCATTAACCAACCCATGATTTGTCCGAGGCATTTTTGAATTTTATTTTTCAGAATTTTTCCAGATGAGAAAAAAAAACCCCAATAAAACTAATATAATAAATAATGAAGACAAACACTGCATACATTTTACATTGTTTAACTTTTGATCTTTGGGCTCATACAGAATTTAAGCGTAAGAGCAAAAAAAGGCAGAAATGTACACCTGAGCAAAACCTTGTAGATGGGGGGCTACAAATGTGCAAACAGAATAGTTATGAAGTACTGTTACCCAGCCAAAATTTAAATTACTATTTAAAATACAAGATGTTTTAAAATGTACTGTGGAGCAAAGTATGCAAAAAAAAATAAAAAAAATTGTCAAAAAGCTCTATGTAAAACAATAAAAATGGTGAAAAATGTATGTTTGCAAAAAAATGTGAACCGCTACATATGAAAAAAAAAATTGAAAATCTACGTGTGCAAAAAACTGTGAAAAAGCTACATATGAAAAAATGTGAAAAGCTATGTGTGCAAAAAATTTGTGAAAAAGCTACATGTGCAAAAAATTGTGAAAAAGCTACATGTGCAAAAAAATTGTGAAAAGCTACATATGCAAAAAAAAGTGAAGAGCTATGTATGCAAAAAAATAAATAAAATATATATACATATAATGATAATTTTCCTCTTTCAGCGATTTGGTTTTGCCATGGTATACACCTGTTTTTGAATGTATTCTGGATCTGTCTCCTTGAGTCCCATTAAATCCCACTGAAGTGCAAGGTTTCTTAAACATTAAGTCAAGTTAATACATGGGGAATCACAATTAAGGCTTGGCTGACAAATGTTAGCCTTGGAGGCCAGAGCTAGGCTGGAAGGCCATACAACAATGGAAATGTTTATATGGTCAAGCTAAAGACCATTGGATGTTCCAATATGATTGGTCTGGGAGGCAGAAACCCACTTTCCTCAGATCATTCACTGCTTGGTCTCCCGGATATCGTTTATGGATGATCGTCTATCGCATTCTAATTATATCTTTGTACTTTTTACTTTAATATGTTTGGTAAAAACGAAATAAAAACAATAAAATAAGGGGAGAGCAGCGGCGTAAGATGGTTTTCAATTACCATCCATTTTTCTCTTAAAAAGGAAAAAACACAGAGGAGGGGAAAACGGGTCAGGACAGCCTGTGACAATGACAGTGTGATGGGCTGGAACCCCTGTGGTGTTTCCATCTGCTATCATTAAGGTGACTATTCACACATGAAGAAATGCCTCTTGCTGAGCTGATAGGCAGGCATCAAGAACTATGACAAGGCATTAAGACTGCAGTCAGGGAGAGGAGTTGTCATATTCGCAAACAGCATTGCCTCCAACAGGACCTCGGTTATTTTGCAGCATTTTTTTTTTCTGTCACCTGAATAGGTGGTAACCCTTTCATTCCAACACTTGGGAGAATCCTTCATCTCTTAAGGGGGTTTATCTCCTCTCCTAATTGAAAAAACCTGAACGCATTTTCTGTGGCGGCTTTACACTACAAAACTGCTGGGACTGATGCATAATCATTTCCATTCATTCAGGAATTTCGCTACAACAAATTTAGGTCTTTAAAAAAAATAAATGTAATATAAAAAAAACTAAACATAAATACATACACATTTATTGCAATTGTGAAATGAGGAAATGTTCCTGTGGCCTTCAAACAAAAGAAGAAGCAGCCATTTTGTCACACAGATATTGTAATTGTGAAGTGGCCTTCAAACAAAAGGAAGCAGCAGCCATTTTGTCACAGAGTTATTGTAATTGTGAAGTGGCCTTAAAGCAAATAAAGCAGCAGCCATTTTGTCACATGGTCACGGGGTCAGTCAATTTTCTAGAGCCAGAGATTTCTTGAGACTGACCCAATAGAATCTAGTATATGAAATATGAGATGTCCCTGGTATAATTAATAAGCTGCATTTAAATATTACTTCATCCCCAAAAAAGTGTTTTCTTCACAGAGTTGGAACAACAGCGTTCTTCTTATCCTGTGTTCAGGTATTTTATGGTTTATATCAATTTATTATATAGCTGAGTGTCCATTAGTGTTGGACACTGGCCAGTATATTAGCTGTGTTTATGAGTAATTGAATCATCTCTTAATCATTACTTGGACAGGAAGTGATATGATTCATAAAACATTATGTGTAAACTACTTTGTAATGTATTAGCTATATACATAATGATCAGTGGCTTAACCACCTATGGGGTGCTATGGGGCCCTGGAGGAAAGGGGAGCATGAGGCAGTGCCCAACCTGCACTCGTGAAGAATACACCAAAGCGACTGCACTAAGCTATCAGCAACTGGAAGATTACACCACGCCCAATGGTGTACAAGAGCTGAGCATTGTTTATAAATAACTTTAGTAGCACACTCAGGGGGTTTCTGGTTGCCCAGAAACCCCCCACATTGCAAAAAAAAAAAAATGCATTGGCAGCATTGGCAGGTGACAATGAATGCTGAGCGCTGTACACCCTACCAGCCGCTGACAGCTGCTCATGCATGCCCAGATGGGGAGAAGGGTGCAGCGAGAGTTGACCCACCCCTATCCAGATGCCAGCTCTGGGGCCCGGCCTTCCTTACTTTTGCTCCCGATGAAGATAATGGGTCGTATTCAGGCTTCCAATTTTGATGCGATCAGATTAAAAGGTTTGCCTTGATCTGCAAGCACTTTGCCGGATCATAGGATGTCAGCGTATTCACACTGTATCTACCTCCACTCTGAAAGCCATGGTATCCTTACTCAAATATGCAGAGAGTCTGTATGGCGACACACAGAGAGAGGGAACCCTATAATGTAAGAGGGAACGCCCAGTTGTGACCTTAGCCCCGCCCCTTTGGAGTGGAATTCCTCTTAAGTCTGGATAGATGAAAACTTATTCTGCTTAGTTAGCAGGAACTTGCTCACAATCTGTGGATTATAAGCTCTCGTGACCCATGCCCTCTATCCTTGTGTCCTCTTCCTCCTACAATCTTATCTCTCTGCCCTCTCTGCACTCATACTTGAATTGTTTTGTATTTTTGTCTTGTTACCAGTATTCTGCCATCAATTGTACCACCCTGAATGCTGTGTTTATATTTTTGTTCACTCAATATTCACATTGGGCATGATCCAGACCTCCGCCCACCACCATAGTTACGGCGGGCGGATGCGTGAGATCAGCTGTTCAGTCGATCTGCGTCCGTAACTACAATGTAGTTACGGTTGAGGGGGTGTTCCTCGCCGTAACTATGCTCTAGTTAGGGAAGGTAGGCGGAGGGAGGCAGGGAAATGAGGAAGGGAGGGCGGGGTTAGTGACTTACGATGCGGTGCCCTGCGTAATTAACAAGTAACAGTGTGCACAGGGGGAGTGTCGGGGGGAGTGCGTTAGTACACACAGCGCATCGGCGTAGGTCTGGATCAGGCCCATTATTATTATTATTATTATTATTATTAATATTATCATTACCATTACCTGTACAAAGCTGAGAACCCTTTGTGGTGCCTTATAAACATAAATAATAAAATAATTTTTTATTATTATTTTTACTATTATTATTATAAAAGTCTGTTTGAGCCCCAATATTAATCATACCACTGGGGGGGGCCAATGTTTTATTTTACCAATACAGATCACATAGATATCTTCATTCTCTTTTGTCCCAGTGCCTTTAGTATGTTACTGTAGAATATTGGTGTTATATTAATGGTGCAAATCTGTAAAAGAGACAAATCCACTTTAATGTCCCCACCTGTAATGTTCTCCGCAAGACACCCAGATCTTCTGCTCATTCTGTAGTGATTGCGGCTTCTTAATTTCTTGGCCTTTTTCATCGAAAACTCGAGACGGTCTGAGGCCTAAAACACCGAAGTCAGCAGAGTGTTGTAGTCGCTGTCCAATGATATGTAGGAGCTGTAATTACCCAGAATAAAGAGGAAAAGTAACTAAATAATAATAATAATAATAATAATAATAAATATCATAATAATAAAAAAAAATATATATATATATATATATATATATATATATATCTACATACACATGTATACACACACACAAACACCACGTACTACCCTAAATTTACTCTATTACAAGCCAGGTCCTGAGACATGATAATTAAATTCATATAGAATGTGAACGGGAGTGTGAAATGGCTGCAATGTTTATCTCAGTGTAGAGTAACGAGATGAGCGCAGGCTTTTAACCAGCAGGGGGGGCAACAGGATTATGATTGAGCTCTGACCCGTTGGCACAGAGGCTGAAAGCTGATTTGACAGTTGTACAGAACAAGCACTCAGCTGAGATACACTTCATCAGGCCTTTTGTAAAAGGTTATGTTTGTATCTTTCTGTTTCCCCTGCAATATGCACTACATTTTCGTGTGTGGTAGCTAATGGGTTTTAAAGGTTTACCTTACAAAACCAAGCAGAAATCAATGAGGACGTTCTAATCCCAAATGCAGTGAGAGGTATTTTTCAATTTATGAGCCAGTGCATTATACAGATGCAGACAGCATCATGAATTATAAGAAGGCAGCATATTAAGCTTTTATATTTTCGCAACAACATTGCAATAATATGTATTTTACACATCTCACATCAAATTAGAACATAAAACTGTGATATTATTACCAAGGCATGACAATGGACCAGCATTTTTTGAGCAGTCGGATCAGAAAATGCACGCCTCCGCAAATTTGCGCATATGTACGCATCAGAGTGCGGTGATCAGAACACAAATCCACAAGATTCAGATTTAAGACTTTAGGATCGGATCCAGTGTTTGACAATAGAGATAATCAGGAAGAAAGTTACACCTGGGCGAAACCCTGTGGAATTGCAGGGGAGGCAACTTTCATCAGTTGTAAACGGCGTTACAGTTGAGAGGTGACGGGCCAGATTTACTAAGCTGCGGGTTTGGATAGCAACCAATCAAATTCTAGCACTCACTTTCTTTTTACATACTAGAGAATGTCAGCTAAATTCTGATTGGTTGGTATGGGCAACATCTCCACTTTTCCAAACTAGCTGCTTAGTTAATCTGGCCCGTTGTTTCTTAGCCCAAGTCTAAATAACAGTGTAAACGTGAAACTGGTCAGTATCTGTGAGCAATAAGCAAAAGCAAAGTATTCTCCCTGCATGCAAAGAATAACATGTATTTGACTCCCCCTGCAATCAACATGGTTTTTCCTGATTCGCTCTTATTTCAAATGTCTGGATCCGGTTCTTAGACACTTCTGGCAGTCAGGTGGGGGTGGGTTGCAGGGCCAGGGGCCCTGGAGCACTGCTGTCTGTCGTGCCTGGCTCCAGCAGTCAAAGCATTTTATCGGACTGACGGCCCTGGGGCAGATACTGTTTGCAGTCTTAAAATGCACTGTCCGCGCAAAGTAACTGACTGGCTGCTTCTGGCTAACGCAGTGCAGTTATGCATTCCTTGCACACGGCGTGGCTGCACCGCTTATGCAAAGGATCAAGGCCTCTACTTAGATCCCTGGCAATATGCACTAGTCTGTGCCATGCGGTGTGCCAGGATGCACGGCACAGCCTTAGTGTCTGTAGGCACTGTGAATGTTTCGCAGCGATTGGATGTAAGTATGATGGGTATGATCTAGAGTTTTAAAGTAACAGCAAACACAAGTTAAAACCTGCAACTGAACGAAACCATGTTGTAAAGTTACGGGAGTAAATTGTGATAAGAACAATTATTGTTATTATATTATATTATTTTTGCTCGCAGGGATAAATCTTAGCTTTTGCTTATTGCTCACAAATACATAACAGTTTTAATATTAAACTATCATTTAGAGTTCTGCTGGGAGACATTGGGCCTGATCCAGACCTACGCTCGAGTTAGTTTTTCCGATGATCGTAAGCGTAAAAACGGCCATTTTGTACTTACTGCGCATGTGTGGGGCGGATATTACGCTCATCCTTCGTAACTACGGTCGAGGGGGCGTGTCTGGCATTTTCGTAAATACGCACCGAGGGCATTTAAATCGTACAGTATGGGCGTGCTAAGCCAAGAGTAAGTATGACCAAGGGGAGGGCCTATGGGAGAGCATCGGAGGTACACTGGCGTAAATATGCTACGCACATGAGCGTTTCAGGAGCGTAGGTCTGGATCAGGCCCATTACCTTAACCTCAATTACCTCAACTCTAATTCACGGTTTTGCACAGGTCATATGGGAAATTTAGAAGTGAATAGAATTTAAGAGTTTACAATTAAGAGTATATGCTATATAATATATATATATATATATATATATATATATATATATATATATATAAAACTTAGTAATAGCAGGTTATTATCACCACAGAATTGTATTGTAAACAATATATTATACTATGAAAGGGTAAACTGATATAACAACATTATATACATTATGTGGCATTCACAGCTTAAAGCAAGAGATTGATTTGGTGGTCTGAAATATATACATATACATTAAGTGTTATGATGGGTCAAAGTGTTAACAATAAATTTTAAAACTAACAGGTATGTGAAATAGGTAAAGGAATATATACAGGAATATATCTAATTGCTGAATCACTTTATATTATACAGCATTATGGGGATATGAAGTAAAACTCCTTTATTTCATATCAGTCAGACAGCATAGTAGGTAACATCAGTAACAGCAAGTTGGTGACATCAGTAACAGCAAGTTGGTGACATCAGTAACAGCAAGTTGGTAAGTGTCATAGCATAGTTCACAGACACTAGGGCAGCTATTCCACCATCAAGAGTCCTGACCCTCTGTCTTTGAAACACTTATATGAGCAGAGCCCAACTGTGGAAAAGGAAAAATGATGATATTGGGGAGATCCAGACCCACGCTTGCGTTACGTGCGTGTGTGGGTCTGTAAGTACGAACGCGTATCGGGGAGTGTAGAGCATGCCCCCTGCACTCCCCACTCTCGGTAGTAAATCTGGATACTTACGTGTCCGGATTCGTACCTTAAGTATTACAAATAGGTCTGCGGTCTTAAGGCTGCAGACGTAGTCATAACAGGGCTTCCGCCGCCCCGTAGACCGCATTTAAATGGCTATCCCCACCTATATGGCAGGGATTAAGCCATCGTAACGGAAGAGTCTGCCCCTTCCCCGTAAGTACTGTCGTACGCAAAGTTACGTACGATAGTACTTAAGCTAAGGGGACATCTGCTGCGTGCATGCACAGATGTTCCCTGACAGTGAATTTACGCAAATGGGTTGCGTAAATGGGATCTACCCCATTGTCCATAGCAACCAATCAGATTTTGCTGACATTCTCTAGCATGTAATAGGAAAGTAAGAGCTAGAATCTGATTGGCTGCTATGGGCGACATCTCCACTCTTCCTTTTCCGCAGTTTAGTATATCTAGCCCTATGTGTCAGTGACAGCTACATTCCCCTCTCTGACTCTCCCAGAATGTCAGCAAAGGAGCACAGACACACATGAGCCTCCATACAGAGGAAACTGCAGCTGTTGCAGTTATACTAAATTAAACTAAACTCCTTATTTGGTGACTTTTCCTGTCTTATGAAAGCACCAGCATTCAGACTTTTGAATGTTGTGGGTGAATAAGCAATGATTAGCCGTTATCTGAGATGCATCTGCTAATGTGTGAACTGCGTTTCGGTACTGAAAGACTGTGATGTAGTTAAAATGCTCATATAAAATAAAGAGAGCATCCAATTATGAACACGAGACCACTGAACTCTCCGAGGGGCCCGTTAAACATGAGTCCCACTTAGGCTCTATCATAAATTCTAGCACATCCACAACAATTAAAAAATGTAACGCATATTTATTAAACATTTTAAAGTTTATTTAAATAATGGAAATTAAAAAGTTATTTAAAAAACTAATCATAGTTAAATAAAACTTTATTTAAAGAAACAACTTGTAATAAAACTGTTCATAATAAAAAAGATCCTGTCAAAGGCTACCTGTGGTAATACCCATCAACAATTGTCACCATGGCAGGGCTTTCATACATAGATCAAAGCCCCAAATCCTGCAAAAAAAAATCAGTTTTGCAGAATTTCCCGAGATACACAGTCCCCTAAATGTCTTGAGGACTATACAGACAAATAGTGGTATAATTAATTATGCAGTTGCTTAAAATGCGTTACGAGTCCCCGCTGCAATGTGTCACATTGTGAAATAGGGACAGCTGTAAGTGCCTTTTCGGCTGTCCCTATTTTGAATGTGATACACCGCAGATTTTTTTTTTTATGAATGGGTGAGTATATGATTCACATACTCACCCATTCATTTTCGGAAAAGCCGCCAGCAACGCTGCATGACCAGATCACTGGTGAGGTGAGTAACCCTCTCTGGGGACTTAGGGTTAGGCTACAGGGGAAGGGGGAGACTTAGGGTCAGGGTGGGGGGGTGCGATGCCTTTGGGGCTGTATTCAGAGAACCGCATTATCGTCGACTTCCGTGCGCAGTAACTTTTTTTTATAGGCAGTCAAAATAGACTATACACGCGGAAGTGCCAAGCGGACGGACTTGGGAATCGGATGTAGGAAATTCCGCATGGAACTCCCACTGAAATATACGCATGGAGGAATTTGCATAGAAATGGGTGGGGGGGGGGGGAGCATTTAAATGAAGTGAAGTGGGCGCAATTACAAAGATACGCACAGACGGAGGACATACGCTCCTAAAAATCCCTTGGGTGACTCGTTACAATCATCTAAGTTTTTCTAAATAAGTGTACTGCTAGAAGTCTGTGGCAAATTGTAATCACTGATCCATCTATTCCCAGCTTAAAAAATGACTCCTTACTACCAAGTCATACAAGAGGTCATAACCTGAAAGATTTTTTATGTAAAAATGACATCAAATGTGAACGTGTGACTCTGCCAGGGACCTTTTTGACTCGTCATCCCGGTTGTTACAAATGTACTGGTTGTGTTACCTGCACCTATATGGATACAGTTGGCACATTTAAGCATCCAAAAACAGGTAAATTATT
Organism: Limnodynastes dumerilii; assembly: GCA_011038615.1. Taxonomy (NCBI): domain Eukaryota; kingdom Metazoa; phylum Chordata; class Amphibia; order Anura; family Limnodynastidae; genus Limnodynastes; species Limnodynastes dumerilii. The sequence continues at coordinate 76,569 of WWET01003806.1, read as the reverse complement.
CCACATCATGCAGACGATTACCTGCTGTAGTGCCCAAGTGGACCTGTTAATGGAAACTGTAAGGAAATTGAAGGAAAGGCTTACTATACATCGATCTGCAATCAGAAATGTCCTGGAAGGAAAGGCCATTGATCAGCCAGTGGGCAAATATTGATGAGCCATGAAGCACCTCTGAAAGACCGCATTTACGCAATCTAAGTAAGAAAAAGATACATAGATTGCGGTAAAAAATGGCTATGCATGCGCAGTAGTAAAAATCGCTAAACACCGGACGTATATGTTATACGTCCGGTACTCTGATTACGGGCCATGGTCAGTATATATTAAGGTACGTTATTAAGTGATAATCTCATTAGCAATGCTGCATTAATATAACCTTTTGGAAACTTGAAAAGCATTTATATCGGATCATCAGATCTATTACAATAACTAAACCAGAGCTATACAAACATCGTGTGATATGCTAGTCAGAATGTCATTTGATCAACAGTCATACAATTGACAGCATTAGTCTGACAGTTTATGAATAGTGATAAAAATAAACTCAACACGGTTGTTATCCTAACAGCACTATGGTTAGTATTATTATATCCACTTTAGTATTGCTGACACTTAAACATCCTATACTAACTTTAATCATTATCACAGCCTAGCCCTAACCCTTACCTACAGCCTAACTATAACTGTAACTGCAGCCTAACCCTAACCCTAAACAAAAACAACAACACACACCAATGTAGGCACCTAAGGAATCAGAAAATACCACCACACTGTTATTGTCTCACCCCATGCAGCTGGTACTAACGGGTTGTGAATCCCTATTAGACTACCAGTAAAAAAAAGAGAAAGAAATACCAGCAATGTGTTGGTGGGACAAATACAGATAATATTACAGATATTAATATAAAATAATATAAAAATATAAATATAAAAAATGTATATAAAATATGCCTTCTAGTTTATAATCAACAGTTTATTAAACATGAACAAATGTATAAAAAATCTGGTACCAGATACAATATAGTGAACGGTAGATATTGTAAAAACAATCAACAATTATAAAAAATGGACCAGACTAATACTGACGCATTGCACCAAGAAGAAGCGTTAGTAGACACCTCGCAAGGTAATAAACCTTAATTGAATGGATGGAAATAGGAAGTCCTTAATAGAGATAGTAAAAAGTCAACCAATCACCACAGCCCTGTCTCCTTAAAGTTAGTGTGTCTGGCATATATCATAGGAAACGTTCATTGTTACATGGCTCCTCCCACATATCGCTGCTTCTACATTACTATACCACTAATTATAAATTCCCCTACCAGCTTTTCCCAATTTCTATACCAATATTTTTTTTTTTTTCCATCACTTCTAAATTTCAATTTTGATCACTGCATACAAGCATGTGGATGAAGACCTACCTCCTGCATTGGTTGCTTGGAGGGAGAAGCATAGCATTTTTGCAACTCCTTACTTTCGATAAATACAAGAGTGCCATCAAAATCTTTTCCATTCTCAAAGACCTGAAACAATATAAGTAAAAATGATGTCTAACTTGTACAGAACATATCAAGCTGTTAATACGTTGTAGTACATTTATACACAAGTGTGTGTGAAAACATATTAATGTAAATGTAACTTTTAAACCAGGGCTAAACTAATTTTTTTTTTAATCTAAGAGTTAGTTCAAAAGTTTAGACGACAGGTTTTTTTTTTGACAGATATTCATTATCATCTGTTTACTTACCCATTGAAGGGTTCTCAGAGTGTGGCGCACATTGGTTGGCTAGCCGATAAAGAATGACATAGAGGTACAGTGGTATATCCACTGGGGAAATCACCCCGCAATCATTAGACCCTCCCTTTGCTGAAACCGCAGAGAGCTTCTCTCTCACCAGCAAGATGTTGGCAATAGTCAGCATTGCACTGCTACCAGCTTCTCTCCCAGCAGATTCAGCAGGCGAGAAGAAGAGACAGAGGCTGAAGGATGACCATCCCCGTCACCTCATGGATAAGCCTACAGTGGTTGCTTCTCCATGTCAATCCAGTCGCCAGGTCTTAATTCCTAGTCACCCTGGCAACGGGTATTTGTCCAGATCTACTCTGAATAAATAAATCAAGTGTGTGTGTGTGAGTATGTGTGTACAGATTTGTGATATTATTACCCATTGCTTGTTCCTGAGTTTGTAGTGATAGTTTATGCCCTGCAGTATTACTTACTGAAATGTCGTGTTCAATATGCTTATTTGACACTGTCAATCTAAATTCTACACACACAGCAAAATAGAAACCTCATTACCTGCAATGTAACAACTGCTGCAGGACAGATCATCACAGTGTATAAAAAATGCTGATTATTAACTCAATATTTTTCTTCTGGAAAAAACACACCTCAGAGCACTATATGTGGTTGCACTTCCAAGCTGCTAATTGTGACAGTGAAATAAAAACAAAGTGGAAGGTGAATTCTGACAGCATGATGCATATATAACATCAAGATTATGAATAATTCAAAGGAAAAAAAAAATGGATTATCACCAAAGCCAACACAACCAGGCAGGAGCTAGATCAACTCCAAGGACCTGAGAGAGGTGTGCTTCCATCAATAGAAAACTGCTCTGGGCATGTGCAGAACGGGAGCAAGTACGTAAGAGGGAACGGAAGGCTTCCCATCCGCCTCCGTTCGCATCCGTTTGCTCTGTGATAACGCAACATGGTGTTCCACATTATTTAAAGGAACGTGTCAGTAGCAGGCTGCATTCCCAGCAGGTGTAGTTAAATAACCTTCCCCCTCTCCCTTCGCCTCTAGCTGCCGCAGTCTGTCCCAGTTCTTTCCCCCTCAGTGTCGGGGAGAGAGCATTTCGCTATTGGACACGGGTACTTTGGTGAAATAGGGCCATTTGCTATAAGTACCTGTTCCCAAAAGTAAAAATCCGAAAGTAAATAATTTCAACACTGATGCAGCCGCAATTCAGCTTTTGGCAGAATCAGTGTCAAAATTGGACCTCTCTAACGGGGCGGATCTATAATTTTGTTTAGGGGTGGGCTTAATGACTCATATGGACTCCTCCTCTTTTCTTATTGACTCCTCCCCTTGTTATTTTTACCCTCACCCACCGTCTTGCCATACAGCTCCCTCTTCTCTACATTCCCCTCTCCTGTTCCATCTATACCCCCTCTCCACATAGACAACTCTCCCCACTGCCAACTATACCAATGCGTCTTAACCATTGAGAGCCAGCATTTCGATTCAGGTTGCATGTCTGAAATCCCTGCTCTCGGTGATGCAGCCACATATAGGGGAGGTTCTAGCCCCTCTCAAAATGGGCCCTTGCCTACACCAATGATTCTAAACAACACCACTACCCTGTGCCAGACAGTAAATGGAGCATGCGCCATGATTTCAGTTCTTCCTGAAGCCGGCTGGCATTTCTCTAAGGGGTTGATTACCAAGATCATCCCATTTAAATCCAGAACTTTCGGTGATCCGAAAGATAAGGCAAAAAACTACCCCAACCCTCCCCCTAATTCTAACCCTTACCCTTCCTTCCCCACAGCCTGACCCTAACCCTCTTTTCCCCGCAGCCTGAACCTAACTCTCCCTTCCCTACAGCCTGACCCTAACCCTCCATCTCCCGCAGCCTATTTCACACCAAATTTTAGAAACATATTGACATTGAAATCCATGAATGCCACCCTTTGGATCCAGATACGTTTTGCATTCTTGTTGTAAGATCTGATTTGGAACACAATGTGGTCTGTGTACTTTACCGGCTTACAACCTTCTTTTTGGTTTTCTTGAATTTATTCTGCTTTTGCACTGTCCCTTCTTTCCTCTACTGAGTAGATTTCCTGAGAAACATGAACAGTAGTTCCCCCATGATCAAGAGATAAAGATAGAGATATCTGGCTAGACAGATGGGAAAAATCTATTGCCTGCATAATTGCATGACATACATATATTTATATGACTTGTGCATATAATGAAATCAACTGTAGATAAGAATTTATTTTACATTTTATTATGCAGATATATAGTGACTTTGCACTTAGGACAGTATTATCAGAGAGTGCAAGTCATTGTTAAAACTCTATCTATAGTAATTTACTGGTCAATCCGACTCTCCCTTGGTTATTAGAAATTAGCTCATAGTGGACAGAGATGAGTGAAACAATCCAGCAGCATGAAGAACATCTGAGTTCCAGGAATCATTAAAAAACACATTAAATGTGAAACAATTTAGTCTCAATTCCCCAATTCCGACAAAATGTACATTAATTTGCATTGTAAAGGTAATAATTTCTGTGAACTTATCAGAAGACAACCGTCAGTTTTGGCAAAATTCTTCTTTCGTGTTTTATTCAACAACACCAGTCAGTTGCTTTAGTAGCTTGAGAGCTAGGACTAGATTCACACTTAGGAAGCTCCTGCTTAGGAAGAAGTGGGTGGGGGAGGGATGTACATTTTGGGGAGGGCGGGGGGGAAGCCATTCTCCGTGCATATTTTCCTTCTTAAGAAGAAAATGACACATGGTAAGATATGGTAGCCTAAGGTATTCTCAAGTGCCATTAGGCACCTAAAAACGGGGGTGGTTTTTTGGGGATGGACAGGGTACGCAATCTACGCAGGTTACGCAATCTACGTAGTGAAACGCAACGTAAATAGCGTACAAAAATTACTACACATGCCCAGTAATTACAATCGCTTATTTATGGACGTACGGGCACAGAAAACAGAGGTCTGAATACAGGCCTAAAGGTGTTAAATTTAAAAGAAAAACCCATTTGAAACATGCAACTTGGTACAGGCTGCCACAACGACACCTCGCAGCCTCTGCCTATATGCATCGGTTTGCAAGTTTGAAATACATGCTCATTTTCCGTAAACTCTATCCAGTTGCAAAAGTCGATGACCCAGAGTTTTAGAGCAAGGACAAAACAGAATTTCAGTTGAAAGGGAACGTTTTCTAGCCCAACTGTAATTTACAGATGAAACATAAAGCTGTGCAGTACATGAGTTCTATGTAAGTGGAGAATGTCATTTGCACCCCACACATAATAGTTTTGTTTATTTCAGGTCTACACTTGCACCCTTTCTCTCAAGCTCTGGATCTATATTGCTATAGCGCTCAGCCTTCATACATGGAGCGCCAAGCGATGTATTAAGCTGTCAGCCTCTGACAGCCTCAGCCCGAGTTATTGGATTCTTTGACCCTTGTGTTATATTTTCAAAACTCTAAAAATCTGCTGTTATATGTCTATGATTGCTGACTTTCTATTTCTTCCCTCGGAAACTCGGAGAGAAAAAAGAGATGTCGGTATGGGGGCGGGGCTCGATGACATCATTTATGTAAATCATGTCCATTAACACTACCATTCATCATGTGACTGGGAGTGGGCAGGGCTTAAAGGTGCAAATTACATCATCAAGTCCTACCCAATCCCTAGCACTTGTGGCCATCATTTTTATTAACTCACAGCCTCTAGCCCATTGCAGAAGATTTGCCTCCTTACCTGGATACGGGTTTTGGTAGTCTCCTGAATAATTCGGGAGAGTCAGCAACTAAGGGCCAGAAATAGTTTGATAATGACAGAGTAAATTATGTAGTACAGCACTTGGGGGCTGATCAAGAGATGGGTGTCAAATCTGCACTGTGGCAAAACCATGTTAAAATGCAGGGGGGGGAGACAAACTATAATTCTGCAAACAGAAAGGGATGAGAGGTGCTCAACTTTGTAGCTCAACTCTAAATTAATTAAAAATTAGAATTTCAACATAAAACTATTCAGTATTTGTTTGCAATAGACAAACACAAACAGTATTTTATCAAATAAATTTTATTTGCCTACCTCACATTGCAACATGGTTTGTCCAGGGGCAGGTTTGCACTGTCACGAGCAGTTACTCTTAACACTGACTCACCAGTCAATGTCCAATTAGCAGAGTGCACTGTTAGACTAAAGCAATATGAAGATATGTCTTCATCAGCAGCTTACTCAGCCACATGGGGTCACCCAAGTACTTGGCCATTGAATAGAGAACTGAAATGTGTGGACTGACCCAAGCGGCTGCTGGTATCATTCCAGCATCTGCTAAACTGCCTCATCTCACATGCACTGCAGCAGGTCTGCAAGAGGGACACATTACCATATGGGGTAAAAAAAAATACTATTAATAAATGGGCAGCACAGATTATTATAAGGAGATTCTAGTAAATACTCAATAAGAATTTGCACAGAGAATTAACATAGAATTGATGACACATTATTAATCAACAGGAGAACAGAATAATCGACTTATTCGTTTAAGAAACAGATTAATGCACGTTTCTGTGCTGTGATTTGTTCCAGGTGAACAGGATTACATTTTGAATACATTTAGAAATGTGCCATTTTTCTAAGTAAAAAAAATATGTCCTTCAAATGTATTATAAAAATAGGAAAAAAGGTCAGAAAATGAGAAATTGTATTTATATATTTTTGTAAGTAGTAAAAAAAAAATCACTTTAATTGATCTTTGCAGTAAATATTATAATACATTTCTCTTTAGATTTATTTTATAATTTCATTTTGTTTACAGCCTTGTGTTAATCTGTTTATATAAGATTGTATTTTTTTCTTCCATTCCTCCACTAAAACAGATTAATGTCAAATAATAAATATTTTTATTAAATGGAATACATTGCATTCAATTGTTATATTTAAACTCAAATATTTCAAATATAGATATTCTGATAGGAGTTCTCAAATGTATTAAGATTTTCATGAACACTAGTAAAGATACTAAACTAAACATAATTATACAGCATGTATTATGAGGAATTGCTTCATTATATATTACAAGTGCATTTGTACAAAGGTACTGCAACAGATGGAAGCATCAATGTTCTACTGTAAAGAAAATATATATATATTTCCAGAAAATGGGGGTTGCTCAATTTATAGGTTAATAAAGAGCAGGGGCAACAAGGTATTGCGATTTCACACAGATACACAAAAAAGGCACCCCAACGCTCTTGCAATTAACCAGCAACAAACCATAACATTTTATCTGTAATATAAAAGTCAAAGAAATGTGTTACATACATTTGCAAATATTTGATAAGCCATCAGCCACTTACAAGTCTTCTCTGTTTTGGTGATTATAACTCTAAAACTGTCAGAGTCCCATCTTTGGGTCATATATCATGTATTTTTTAAATTGAGAGCTCACCCCCGGCAGAGGTCCCCAAGTCTCCAAAACAGACAAACACACAAAATGGAGGTTGCTCAAATCTTATATTTGCAATTGTATGTAACGAATTCCTCTGACTTTTATTTTAAAGACAGAATGTCATGGTTTGTTGCTGAATTATTGCAAGAGTGCTGGCGTGCCTTATATATATATATATATATATATATATATACCAGCGCACTAAAGACATATATTTTTTTAACTGAATCCTGTACAATGTAGGCATGCGAGCAGGAACCTCTTATACACCCAGTCTGTTTGTTACTACCCAGTCTTAATTTATAGTGATTGTAAAGTGTTATGTAATAACACTATATAAAAACACTATATAAAAACCAGTTAATAATTATATAATGATTAATATATATATAGCAATGAAGTCACCGCTGTATTAGTTAATCGTATACATCTACCTCATTTTATAACGCTGCAAAACATATCATTTGACAATATTTTCAATACAATGTTTTATTTCAAATAAAAAAAAACCCAAACAACAAAAACAAAAATAAAGTTTATTTTGTTGATATTAAAAAATAAAAAACATAAATGTAATAAAATAAATAAAAAAATGTCTTTTATTACAATAAAAACGCCCTCTGTCAATAAATGAAATATAGTTTTCTACATCTTGTATTTGTAAGTGAATCCTAATTATAGGCACCTACCTTCAAGTGCAGCCCTGGTGGAAGGACAGTGCTGGATGTGAGGGGCTTTATGTGCTGGTAGATGTACGTGGCACATTGCTCTTGCTCGGCCAGGAATTTTGGGGCAAGTTTGGAGAACTGACTTTGGTGCTTTTTGATGGCTGTTTTCAAATCATCAATGAGCTCATTCACCTGAAGGAGTTAAATAAAAAGAGCTTTAGTACAATGTCATTGCCTGAGACGTTTGAGGGCTGAAGCAACAGCAGTTTGGCACCTGGTGAAACCTGTTTTTGCTTAAAATACACAAATACTGATCTGCTTTGTTTCTATACTTCCCTTATAGTTGAGTTTGGAAATGTGATTTCTAAACTCTAATTGTGTACATTTGAAATGTAGTGAATATTTTCCCCATCTTTGCTTTTGAATCAGTCCCCTAGAGACTTAAATACAATGGGCGATCCAGACTTGTGGAAAGGGGGAATATTCTGATCAACGCTATTTGTTTCAGTGCATGTGCAAGCAACACATTCCCAGGATAAATCTGGATCCAGAAACCCATCAAGAGATCGTTTCCGATGGCAGGGGAGGGGGTAGGAAGCAGAAAGCAAGTGTAAGCACCCTTTGTAGTATCCACACTTACACGCCTCAGGAATTTTTTCTTTTCAAATATGGATTATAATGTTTAAGGGTTATTATTATTACTTTTGCTTTAAAAAAAATATATATAAATTTTATTTATGTTTAAATTATTATTATTATTAGGTCAGATTCAGAATGAATAACGACAGTTGACTTACGCAAGCGGCGTGCGTAAATCGGGCTTTGTGAATTCTGAACGTTTGGAATTGGTTTTCATCTGTTCAGCGTTCCATACGTCAGGGCTTGACAACACTCCGTGTGATCGATTATTTGCTTTGTGGGCGGGGGAGAGGCATTTCAGTTGTACAGTATGGGCTGGTCTAGGTACTTCCGTACAGCATGAGAAATTAAGATAGGGTTATGGACTTGTGTAAGTTCACTAAAATCATGGGCGTGGGAGTGCAGTGGCCTCTTACGTATGGACTTTAGAACGCTGTGCATGTAGAGAGCACTCTTAATTCTTGATCAAGTCCATTATTATTACATTAATGACAGATTTAATTTAATTATTTTTCATTGTAAATTTATAATTAAGAAATTTATAATCCAAATTATAGAAAAAAAAAAACTTTGAAATATGCATAACATTTTTCTGCTTATACACATCCGTTTCCATGTTTCGAAAGCGTACTCATCTTCAGTAAGACCTATCCAGACTTGCTAATGCTGCAATTCTGGAAAGGGTGCACACATTTTTCTGGAGTGTGGGTCCTCGTTGCGAACGGCGCTATTTCGATAGGGCCATTTGCTCCCAGCCAGTTCGGAACTGGCTGGGATATCGATTACTTATGCCTCGATGAGGCATAACAATCGATTCCTGGATTACTGAACACAGTGCTTGGAAAGGAAAGTAAGTATTCTATCCCCAAACCACTCCATACCCTAATCCTAAACCTAACCCTAAGTCTCCCCCCTGCAGCCTAACCCTAAGTCTCACCCCCCCACAGCCTGACCCTAAGTCTTCCCCCTCCTGCAGCCTAACCCTAAGTATCCCCCCTCCTGCAGCCTAAGCCTAAGTCTCCACCCACCTGCAGCCTAACCCTAAGTCTCCCACTTCCCCCTGCTGCCTAACCCTAAGACCCCAGAGAGGTTTATTCACCTCTCTGGTAGTTCGGAGGTGTTTTTTTTTTTCCATAATTAATATTTGTTTAGCCTATAGAATTTTCTGTAGTTGCAACAATTAGCCATGCTCCCAACAATGTGGAAACAGCGGTAACAAAGGCTGTCAAATTAAAATTAAACCAAAAAAGACAAATGTGTAGGTAACTGTTGAACTGAGTGTCTCATGATAATGTTGATGCAAATGTTTAATCAGCCTTATGGTAATATTCCATGCTGTATGGGAAGCCTTTAGTGAACATTGATGCCACCTGTTTGAGTAACGCAGAGACAAAGACCTCCATTTACAAAACTCAGACAGCTTAGTTTTCATGCTATAAATGACAAGCTCTCAATGTCATGTGTTCCTATGGTATGCAGACTAGAGGGAACACAGGCTTAAATGCTCTAAACTCAATTATTCATTTAAGGAGCCCATAGAAGGTGATTAATAATAAAGTCATCTTAACACTAGAAGTAATGCACTACATTAACTAGTGCCCCCAAACTCATGTTCAGAAAGATGAGTGGTGTTACCTTAAACTTGTGATTCAGCCCAAATGAGAAAAAAAAGTCATCCTGTAATCATGTGAAAGGACCAATCAGAAGCCACAATCAAAGACACTACTGCTTCTGATTGGTTCTTCTTCTCACACTCCATTTAACAGCCATGTTACATGGTACTGGATCTTAAACCGATGGAACTGAAACTATTCATCTGTGATGTTGGTCCCACTGTGCATTTCTTCCCAACTTCATCGCCCCATCGCCATCCCTGTTTTTAATTTCTCTTGGCCATAAAGCTTTTACTCTATTCTAACCATTTGATGTCTATAAGTTAAATATCCTGGGCCAGATCCAGAACTACGCATTTCCGCGAATTTACGTGTGGCGAAGACGTAAATTCGCAGATTTGCACGCACTGCGCATGCGCACCATAGAAAATACGCACATTCACGTAGCGTATTTTAGAACGTATGGGTGATTCACGTATGTCTCACGTAAATACTTACGTGTGGACGTGACAAATTTACGCTAGTCAACAATACGTGCGTTTTATGTGAAGTAGGCGGGGGGTGGTATTTAAAGTGTGCAGTATGGGCGTGCTAAGCTGCGTACGTTCGCGTAGTCAGTACGTCCGTTCGCGGACGTATGCCGTTACGTTTGGAAAAGTTAAGGTAGGGTTTGGGTCGCGTATTTAGACAAAATACGTCCGTGCACGGGGTGTGCCGTGGGGAGTGTAGCGAACTTACGTGTACAAAAATACACACCGCTAATATACGTACGCACACACGTCGTTCTGGATCTACCCCCCTGTGTCCATCATCCTTTCTAGTCTTTCACTCCCCTCTACTCTGAGCCAATCTTAACAGAAGTCCCCTACATTCACAATCTCTTAAAAATAAACTCCTCCCTTTTTATTAATAGACTAAAGCCTTATATTTAGGAGTCAGGCTGTTCCAAGCCACTATGGTGATGACCATGCCCATCCATCTCATCATGAATTTGCGTACACTGCCCTTCTGCTAAGCAGATCATTAGGGGAACCATGATGACCTCAGAGTCAGGAGTGCTGGAACTTAGGCTCTATCAGAGACCACTGTGACCAGTTGGATCATGCACCAGGATCCCATCATCAGAAAGTCATGGGTCAGTACCAGTGTACTCCTTGTAAACTCCTGTCACTGGCCGCCTCCCCAGGTACATGCCTCACATTCCTAATGGAAAAATGCACCATAGCTGACCCCCCAGAGTGGGTTGATGATCACAATTCAGTCCCGTCTTGAGTCAAAGTCGCAATGAAGCAGGGTCAGCTACATAGTGCTCATGACGTGATGAAGGAAGTCACAAGTATGAGCTAATGAGCATTGCGTCAATCAACAAGGGAAAGGAAATCAGTTCTGCCCATTACAAGCAACAGCACAAAAATGTTCCCTATAGAGATCTATAAAGTAGGTAGACTGAAATAAATACAACCAACATGGAGTCTTATTTTTCTTAGTTTTAAATTGTTGATAGATGAAGAAACGTTCATGGATCTTTTATTTCTCTCTTCTAGGAGATCTCTTTTCTCATCTTTTTTTTTTTAGTAGAGAAATTCTAAATGGAGGGGGGAAGAAAAGACAAAACTTGACCTTCTGTGATCCCGCCATTAATAGGTCTGTTCATAATTCAATGTGTTTGTGTGCATGGCCATCCAAGTGGAAACCTGGCAGCCGGAGACACATAAAGCCTCTCCCTTTAAACATCATCTGACCCTATCCACTCCTGGCACAATGGAGAGGCTTACGTAGCCATACGTTGAAATAAAACGCACAATTTCAATCCTGCCCGAAAAAAAAAAATAAAAAAATTCTACAGATTCTACCGTGCTCGCTTTATTAAAAACACAGCATGAGCCGGCAATGTATACAGGAATGAGGGGGGAACCTAGAGGAGATGGCGATTTAAAAGGCCGGAGGCAGACCCCGAGTGCAGAGTTCAAGAGAAACAATTTGCAACTATTTTTACTTTGTAATCTATAGATTTCCCACACACCAGCAGCTGTTCTGTAACATTTAAGGTGCCTATTATGTGTGGGAGGAAGTCTTAAGAACCTGAAAATAAGGGGTTTACGTATGAAGGAGCAAGACTATTTTTTCCAGCTATTGGATGCTGTTATTATCTTCTTTTCTTTATGTTTTACATTCATTAAACTTTAAGTTTCTCAACTTTTTTAACACTTGGCTGGAGATGATTCTCTCACAGCTAGTAGAACAGGGCGGCAGATATTGCTACTGAATGGAGGTTTCTTTCCTTCTAAGGGAGGGCTACTAAAACTATTTGCTTAGTAACTAAATCATGGTTGCTAACTTCTGAAAATGAATATCAGGGAGATTGGGGTAGCACTATCAATGCGCTGCACCAAATGGGTGTGTCCTGTACTATCAAAGGGGTGTGTCCTGTACTGCAAAAGGGGTGTGTCCTGTACTATAAAAGGGGTGTATCCTGTACTGCCAAAGAGGTGTGTCCTGTACTGCCAAAGGGGTGTGTCCTGTGCTATCAAAGGGGTGTGTCCTGTACCACCAAAGGGATGTGTCCTGCACTGCCAAACAGGTTTGTCCTATACTGCCAAAGAGGTGTGTCCTGTAAATATCTCCATCCATGGATGTTTTAAGCACATAGCAATGACTTCTTGAACTGATTCAGCATCAGGGAGATTGCCAAACACTTCAGGGAGTCAGGGAGTCTCTTAAACCATACATTATGTGAGTTGTAAATCCCATTCAAATAGTTTATGGTTTGAGAGTGATTTAGATGGAAGTGCAGTCTTTTGCGTACTGACACGTTCCAGTCCAGACAGGGAGGGATATAGGCCGACTCTGGCGCCATATTCTAAGAATGCTGAGCGCTGTTTATAAATACATTACGAGCAGCTGAGAACTTCTGACAGCTTCTATCAGGCAGATGGGCCCGCCCGGTTGCACCCAGCCCCCCCACCCCTCAGTCATGCCCATCCAGACTCGAGCACCGCCTCCTAGCTGTGGGCCGCCATCAGAGGGCCACTGATAGTAACAGTGTCCTGGGTCCAGGCTGAGTGGGAAACCATGGATCTGTACTGTCAGATGCAGGGCATACATTGCTTTCACAACTACTGCACAGCTTTCATTTTAAGCTGTAATTTAGAATTGAACCAGGGTTGACGACTCCACGGAATATCCCAGAGACTCCCGAAATTTGGGCAGTTCTCCCGATATCCCGGGAGAGCCATCAAATCTCCCGCAAGGTAGACATCAAGCCCCGCTAAATGATGAGATTTGCATAAATAATGTGATTAAGCCACGCCCCTATACTGGAATCTATTTCTTCACTCTGAAATCTCCCGGAGGGAAGAAATAAAAAGTAGACAGCCCTGAGTTGAACTATAAACACCACTGCTCAACTCTAATTCAGTTTGCACATTGCTCATCCAAGGTGTACATTTCCACCTGTTTCTGCTGTTACTCTTAAACTCTGGATCAGTCCCTTAAAGTTTAAGGACCCCTATTCAAAGATGTAACATTTATATTACTCACTTTAGTTAACCACAGACTAAAACATGGCTCAGATGATAGGTGAAAGATCAGATCTCAACTTTTTTTTTGGTATGTACCAGTTACCTACTATGGAATCAGTTGACGTATCACTGACCAATAACATTCTATCCTCATTACCCTCTCCTTAATTTCTTCCTTTACCTTCATCCCCTCCTTCTTCTTTGCAATGGTCCTGCTATAAGCGCATCAACTCCTTAGCTCATTTTCATATTTTCATTATATATTGAAATATTACAGACATTGGGGTAGATCCAGAACTCCGCTTGCAATCCGTTTACTAGCGTAGCGTATTTACGCGTGCATACCTTCTATACACTCCCCTCGGCACACCCCTTGAATGTACGTGCTTTGACCGAGTTCCGCTTTCCAAACTCTACCTTAACTTTTGGCCGCGTAACCGCTGTCGTCCGCACACATACGGATGGGCATCACGGACTTACGCAGCTAAGCACGCCCATACTGTACACTTTAAATGAAAACCCCCGCCTACATTGCGTATTTTAGACGTAGTTTTGGCTCACGTAAAATTGGCACGCCCACACATATGAATATACGCGGCAAATACGTGAATGACCCATACGCTCAGAGTTCCGTTCTGTAACGTAGCGTGTTCTCTGTCATGCGCATGCGCAGTACATGCAAAAAAGCTAATTTACGTGTCCGCCAGGTACACACAAGCATTGTTCTGGATCTGCCACATTATCTTGCAGTTACCTACCCTCTTCCTATATATATATTGCATATGATGATTTTCTAGAAGCTTTAACTATTTATAACCCTGCCCTGTTGACCCACTTAGCACCAGATAGCACCAGATAATAGTTAAAGTAACATCAGTAGTAGACATACCACTGGTTGAGAACCCCAGGTCTAGTGTCCGAATGTGGCTATGTATTCAGTTATACCCCTCCCACACTTACACTTCACAAGATTACGGTATGGGGGCGGGGCTTAATTACATGATTTATGCTAATCGTGTCATTAATCCCCTCCCCTTGTCAATCACTACAATAATCACTTGTTTTCCAGGCGGTGGATGGGCCTTGATGATGTCACCAAGTCCCACCTATCCCTAGTAACTCTAGGGATTACAATAGTGATTGACGGTGTTGGATTTGCAGGAGATTTGCTGCCTCTACTGGGATACCGGGAGATCAAGGGGGAGTCGGTAACCCCATGTATAATAACTGGAGGGTGGTGGGTTTGGTGGAAGTTTGAAGAAGGGTTGTTTGACAGGAAGGGTGGTGGGTGCAAAAGGCAGACTAGATAGGCCAAGTTGGTCTTATCTGCTGCCAAGAGTCTGTGATAATTTTTAAAATAGAGACTTCCGTAACATCAACAACTTCCTCGTCTGACAGCTGGCGGTGTTTCCTGGAACAGCATTTGCAGAGTTAGCGCTGTTCAAATTGTGGCCAGAGCACAGTACCCCTCCACTGTCTCCCATTGGATTGCATACTGAGATGGTGATAGCAAGTGTGGTAATACTTCAAAACCATAGATTCTAATTACGGCTGCAGTCCCCGCACGGATGGGCTGCCTTTAGAAATAGAGACAGCTAAAAGTCCCTTTTCGGCTGTCTCTATTTTGTTAGGGTAATGGAAGGGGAGGATTAGGGTCAGAATTAGGGGAAGGATTGGGGTTAGTTTTTAAGCTTACTTATCAGAGCTCCAGGGATTAATTGCTATGCCTCATTGAGGCATAAGCAATCGATATATCCCAGCCAGTTCGAAACTGGCTGGGAGATAACGGCCCTATTGAAATAGGGCCGATCTCAGCGGGAACCCACACACTTCTAAATATTACCAGAGCTCTACACCTATGGAGTAATAAGGAGATGGTACCCTGGTATGAAAAAGGGGCAGAAGTGAAGATTTTTATGTTATTTCTGCCTTCATCCACTTAGTAAATTTAAACAAACTTATTTTTTTTATTTTAGTCTGAACACTTTTATTTTCAAGCCTTTTACTTAAATAATATGTTTTCTAAACAGGCCCCTAAGACAAAGCCTTGAAGCTATCTAGTTTCTCATAGACCTCTAGCGTGTCGTAAGACATGAGCTTACCCTGAGATTGCACCTGAACTTGGACTGTCTGTGTGCTTATCAACGTCTTTGTGCATAAATTAATGATTTTACAAGATGAACAGGATAAATGTGATTGTAATAAGCTGGACACATGGCTTAAAGATAACAAAGCCTCAACAAAAACAACCTCCCTCTCTGTATACTATTGAAAGCCTTGAATGTTATCTAGATCAGGTAATAAGATTATAAAGCGATTTAGTTGGCTACAGCACAAAAGCTAGATTACCATTAACTTTATGGGTGGCCATTCTTCCTCCTATTGGACACCACAGATCACATGGGGCTGGGACAAAAAGGTTGTCACAGCTGACAGTACATAAATATAGAAGATTGCAAAATGATAATCATATTCAAGATAACAGTTACGTGTTTACAGGGAAAAAAAAGACATTAAGTACATGTATTATTCATTAACTTCTCCTCATTTTAAGCTTCTGATGCTAATGGACCAAAATTGGCAAATACTGCTTTTACCAAAAAATAAAAAAAAAAGTAATTTCCACAGTTCTGGAATCTGCATAAAATAATATCCTACTTTTTTTCTGGGACCAATCTTATGTGATTATTTCATTTATACACCGCGCCTGTCAACTACCCAGCATGGGTGCTGAGCACGTCGAGATTTAACCCATTGTGCTCCGGGAGGTTGGAGAACGTGCTTCACCGCAAGCGCCTCTTCCTGCACTGCAGGGGTTAGAGTATCTTTTTTACATAATAGCAGCTCTACCCTTGCAAACTAATTGCGCTACTTTGAAAGAAGGGACAATAATAAGCCTCCTCATAATGGCAGCACAGTATGCTCGTAAAAAGCCCAACGGCGTGACGCCGTTCCCATAATATTTAAGAAATTTCACGCGTTACTTTTTGTTTTCTTTTAGTTCCTTTTCAACTTTAATCAGACTTTTATGCTTTGGATAAATCGTAAAACACAGCCGGTAGAAAACGATTTTCTGCCAAGGACGGAATAAAAAAATAAAAAAATAAAAAGTTTATTAAAAAAAAATAAAATCATTTCTTGCATATGCGAATGGTGTAATGAACATTAAGATGGGTCTTTAAATGTCAATGAACAATTGCCGTAATTTTGCTTCAGTTGGTAAATGGAGAATGGATTGATCTTCATCTTACCTCTTCATGTGCTGTATATAGTTCGTCTTCTGTCATGGAAAATATTTCTTTTCTACTGATTTGATCTGTCTGACCATTCATGTAATTTCGGAGCTGCAAAAGAGACAAAAAATAAAAATAAGGGAATCAGTGCAAGTTGCAGTAAAGAAGCACAAAATGTAAAATGAAAGCTTTCTAACTAAATTACAAGGTTTCAACACGACCCAAATGCTTATGAACAGAGATTTCAAAGCGCACAATAATACCAGATGCAAAAGGTTTAATGATCTGGGGACCAGATACAGAGATCTGATCTTCCCCCATTTTCTGTGCCATCTAATTGGTCATATTTTTGTACTTTATTTGGTCTGTGCATGTAGGTACATATGTGTGGACTGACTAGATGGACCAAGTGGTCTGCCAGGTCCATTCCCACTCAAGTGGGAATGTCTTCTTCTTACAATACAGTAGGGGATTTGAAACAGCAGGGGCAAGGGGGCAACCTTTCCCCCTTCCCAAATGTGAAGTCCAGAGTGAGGAAGATCATTGATTAGTTTATATGACTAACATGCAGGCATTTCAGTCACATAGACTCATAAATGATCTCCTCTCTCCCAATACATTGACTAAAGCTGCTGGGAAAGAAGCTGTTAACAATCGGAAAAACATCACTTGTCTGTATCCAGTTCTTTGAATGCAAAAGTAATTGTAGAAGTGTAAATTTACTTTAAAAAGGAAACTTTATTAGTGGCAAAAGCATACACAATGAACAAGAGACATGTTGTACAAGTGATATACCGGAGCAAGGTCAAGTTTAACACTTAACAACAGCTGTATCGAATTTGGAAGAGCATTTAAGTGCCTGAAGGAAGAGTGTCAGTTCTGGTTTTAACATTTAATAGTAATAAGGGGATCGCGATGGCGACAGATAGTTCCGCTCAAAGGTGTTTTCAATGTTAGAGTCCTTGGTAATCTCAGCTGTGTTTTTACAATACCATTCACAGTACACAGTTTTAGTTATACTAGATATGTTTAAAATATTTAAAATCTTTTTAAACACCAATATTTTTCTTATACGCTTAATGGTAAACTTAATTTTAAAACCTTTCTTGCATTTAAATTTGTGTTGAAATACATGGCAACATGGCCGCCGTCAGAAGTTGTGGAGCCCGAGACACATGTGTCTGACTCCGCCTCTTTGTGACGTCATTGGTGACGTCACATGGGTGGGGCCCTACGGACCGGTGTTAACAGCTGGCTGGTGCACAGGGGAAATTGGTATTGGCCCTCTAATGATAGCAGACCCCATCATCTGCGGGCCTGGGACAGCAGTTCCGACTCT